>OMKZ01034150.1:30439-50745 GCA_900302535.1 Neoniphon sammara | reverse complement strand
ATCTCTCCTCACACTCCCTGATATAAGATCCAGTATTTTGTTGGCAACTGTAATCTAAACCAGAAAGCCAGGATTTGGCTACTGCTTGACTTCCTTTTATTTATCTATTTATTTATTTATTTATTGTCAACAAATAACATTTTGCTCTAAATATCATTGGCTCTTTTGTGACCGTTTGCTTTGATATTGACTATTCTGGTCCCTCCTCACACCTTCATTGCACAGAGCAATCTTTTGAATTAGTCTTTAAAACAGCTGTCCAAGGACAATGCGATGTGATGTGCCATGTGTGTGTGTGTGTGTGTGTGTGTGTGTGTAAGGGGCAGTGGGCAGCTCCAGCTGTCATAGGTGTCATAGTTCATTCGTGTGTCTCTGGGGTTTGGACAAAATCCATCACAGAGAGCAAAGAGCCAAACGCCACAAACCATGTGTACACTAGCATCTCTCTCTCTCTCTCTCTCTCTCTCTCAGGCAGGCATCCTGGGGCTGAGTACCACTATATAAATGTTCTCATTCAGGTCAGAGGACACTGGAATATTACATTAACATTACTTATTAAGCCGTCAAGCTAATATTAATGCATTCTAACCAAGGACTTTGCATTCCAACAACAAAAGGAAATCTTTCACTGACCTTCTAATACATAAATATTCTGTGATATTATTATTACCTAAGAATTTATGAAAAATCACTGTGATTTTGTTTCCAATATTTTTAGTTAGGTTAAGTTAGGATAAATACTAGCAGGGGTAGAAAAGGTACTAAATATCCTACGAAGTAGGAGTACTGTTACAATGCTGAATTTTTCTTAAGTACAAGTAGAATTACTGCCAGGCAGTGCAAAAAGGACAAGAAGACTTTTGTTATACACTATACTGAATAATAGGAATGACTACTTAATAACACTGATTAATGTTAATGTTTCAGGTTAAGGTATACTCAAGTAAAATTGCTAAATTCCAAAAATACTCAAAAAAAATGGCAAATACACAAGAAGTAAGGGGAAAACCAAGCTGAAAGGAGCACTTTGCTTTGATCACATTTACTCACATTGACAGAGACAGAGAAGCTATTATGACAAGCAACTTATGTATGTCCTGCACCATTAACAACTGTAATTTCATTTATAGGATAAATGAGTCGGATAATTAGACTGAGAACAGAATCTTTGCTGCATTACTTTTGCCCCTGCCAAGCGTTTCAAAAGTAGGAGTGGGATGCAATAAGAAAAAAAAAGACTAGAAATGCATAATATTTGCCATATGCTCCATTTTATGGGGTTTGTAAATGCCTTTCCTTTTAATAAATGTACTGTTAACCATACAGTTTCATCTTTGCATCGACTTCATACTGCTTATAGGTTCGAAATCCATGGAAAACAACAGTAAGCAAATATTGAAATGTTTCCACCAATATTATTTTGAGTTGCAAGATTAACTGAACTCAAACTGACCACTAATAACTACATGAACCATAATTTCCTCATTTCTTTTTCACGGCATGTGATATGAACTGTTTTTCACTCATTTCCACAGTATTCTGGTTCACCAATCAGGTGCGCTTCCCTGTCCTTAACCTGAAACCTTTTGTTGTTAGATATGTAAAGAAAATTGCATATGTTTGGAAGAATAGAATATAAAAAGTTTAAGCACTTTTTTAATTATTCAACTCACTCAAAAATGTTTTTTGTAGGCAGTTTCTTGACATGTGGACCAATTCAAGTAATATTTTAAAGGATCTCTGTGGTATGCAAAATGCATGTGCACATATATCAGTGCATTATTAAAGCGTATGTTGTTTTTTCAAAAATCTGCATGTTACTTTTATCCTCCATTATTTTTGTACTGGTTCTCCCTTATTCGGTTAATGCAACAGGAGTAAATGCAGACGGATGAAGACAAAACAAAAGTGAGAGAGAGAGCGAGAGAAAGAAAGAATCAAGAGAGATTTAATGCCATACAGTGCGTCCATCCCGAAAAAATATTCCGCCCAGTCCAGTATGGAGGCAGAGCTGGCATTTTGCCAGCCCACCTTTGTGCATCCTACTGCTGAATGGATTTTTACCGACACCTGACAGGGCCAGATAAGACCGGCGCGGCCGCACAAAGCCACTCATTGCAGTCGATAATGACACGACAGAGAGACGAATGAATAAGAAAAACCACCAAAACGCCAGAGGAGGAAGAAAGGGGAGGGAGAGGGGGAGGTGGAGAGAGAAAGGAAATATCCTCCCTCTGATGGAATATTGCCAAAAAAAGAATGATCGCAAGAATAAGAAGGTGCAAGATAATACCCAGAGAAGAAAGGAAGGACAAAAGGAATGTGAGAGAAAGGGGGGAGATGACATTTCCAGCTGCAAAGGGAGGAAGAGAGAGAGAAAGGCACGCAGTCGCTGCAGAACTAACAGAATGGAACATGAGCTGTGAAACCAGAGAGAGAGGGAGACTGGAGGCGGCAGGAAGAGCGAAAGTACAGCGGTGAGTCTGGTGGAGGAAGAGAGAGAGAGAGACAGGCAGCCAGAGTGAGAGGTATCAGGCATGCAGTGACTCAGAGGGCTGGGTTTGTATGTGACACACAACCTGTGCTGCATAAAAGTGTTCTCCTTTATCTTTATGCAGGCAGCAGGGTGGCGCCCTGAACAGGGAGGCCTTTTGTTGCCCAGAAAGCCCAGGTTCAAGCCCCGCTGAAGTGCCCTTGAGCAAGCCAGTAAGGGCTTGATTCATAAAGCTCACCATGAGATTCGCGGAGGCAGTATGGGCAGGTAAAAAAAAAACTTTTTTTCACATAAAACAGCAAGTAAACACAGGTGTTACTAATGACATTAATGAAGGTTCTGTTCCATTTAACA
Organism: Neoniphon sammara; assembly: GCA_900302535.1. NCBI lineage: Eukaryota > Metazoa > Chordata > Actinopteri > Holocentriformes > Holocentridae > Neoniphon > Neoniphon sammara. The sequence goes on along the minus strand of OMKZ01034150.1, from coordinate 47,897 downwards.
GAGCCAGGGTCCTGCTATTGTTCATGCTGGTTCACTGGAAAGACTCTGCTACACTTAAATGGAACAGAATCTTTATTGATGTCATTAGTAACACCTGTGTTTACCTGCTGTTTCCTGTCAACATGGCTGCTGTGAAGTCTGCAGTCTAATCTCCATCCAGCCCCAATGGGGGATGATTTTCTTTTTTTTTTTTTTTTTTTTTGTGACTGTGGGTTGTGGACTGTCTAAAAACATAATTAAGGAGTTTCATTCAAAACAAAAACAAAAAAAAAATGTGTGAAATGTTTAAAATTACAAAATGAGCGCTGACATGAAAGTAAATTACATTACAGGGTATAGTAAAAGTTTTTAGTCATCAAGACCTAGACCTTCACTTACAAAATAGTTTCTGAATATAGAACTATGTTTGTAAAAAGCTGGCTGATGAATTTCAGGTAAGTTTTGCCCAAATGGATGCAACCGATAACGTTCTGAAATGAACCCTCTTCAAACTGGAATTAAAAAAATATTTAATTGAAAATATGGTGGTAGTATCCTGAAGAAGAAGAAAAGAAGAAGAAAATCTCTCTCACCTACCTCAACAAAGACTGCCGAGCTGCTCATGAGCAAGAGACCCAAAGCTAAAGTACCAAAAAAAAAAAAAAAAAGATTGGTATTGTAGTGGGCCACTGTGTGAGTACAATGCAAGGCAGGACACACTTAGTCAGTCTTCCCTGGGTAAATAAGGGTTAAACGATAAGACCCAAACAGCTTGTTTGGTTAAATAAGGGTTAAAAAGGAGAATTGGGATGTGAACCCGTAATCACAGAGGTAACAGCGTGGCACTGACTGACACCAGTCGGGCGGAGACTGCTGAGAACGGGAACATCCATTATCAATCCACGTGCACGTGGACACACACAGTTACACACCCGCCTCACCAGACACACACTCACTCTGCTTTTTTATTCATACAATATCCATTCATTAGCATATCATCCCCCCCCTCTCACATCACTGTGCATCCCAAAGACACCTATCTGTTTTTTTCTTAGTTTTCTAGCCTTTTTGCAATCTACCAAACACACCGCCTCTCTACCTTTCTATCTCTCTCTCACACACACACACGCACACACACGTGCAACTCTGCAGGCTCGGCCAACGACAGCTCCATCAATCTGCTTGGCTCTCCGTCTGCAACCAGCTGTCAGCACACAGTTGGGAACGTAACAGGCTGGCAAAATAGGTTTAAGGCGCGTGCACGTTTGTGTGTGTGTGTGTGTGTATGTGTGTGTGTGATTGCTTATCTATGTATAGGTATGCATGGGTTTGAGCATGCATGTGTGCATTTGTGCATACACGACCTGTATATTTTGGTGGTTTGACTTTCTGTGTTTCGGTGTATGTATTTAAATGCATGGGAATCTGTGTGTGTGTGCGTGTGTGTGTGTGTGTGTGTACTCAGGCAGAGGAAGGGATGTGGAAAGAAGGAGAGGGAAGGAAGGAAGGGTAGATGGATGGATGCGGGCGGACACAGGTCAGGCTGCTGACCACATGCCGGCGCCGTGGTTAGACGGCTGCATGTGATCCTGGCTACATCATAGCTGTCGGCGCCCACGGCCCGGCCTTATAACAGACCCAGACACAGCTACATAAGGCAAGCTATCCATGCAGAGGTAAAAATGAAAACCGAAAGCGGTGCGAAAGGTGGGAAAAGCACAAAAGGGAGGGGAATGAGGAGGAGAGGGCAAAGAGAAAGGGCGAGGGGGAAAATAAATGCAGGGGGATAAATGGAAAAAGCAGGGCGGATACAGGGGTTGAAGAGAGGAAGCTGGAGAAAGGTAGAAGCAACAGATTGAAGAGAGGGATGAATGTAATGGAAAAGATAAGGATGAATGTAACGGAAGAGGTCATACAGCATTAAAGAGTATCAGTGAATGTAGTGAGAGGAGAGGAGGAGGAAAGAGAGAAGTAAAGATGAGGAAGGAAAAAGAAAAGGATTTCAGTTGGAGGGAGGGAGACCGAGAGAAAGTAGGAGGACAGTAAGTGAGATGAAGCGAAGAAAAATAAAGGGAAAAAGAGGAGATGAAAGATGTTGAACGAGAGGAAGACAGAGTTCTGCAGAGACCAGGGTACTATTAGATGGATGTCCGCCATCAATCTGCTCCGTCCAATGCTCCATAAATGCAATTAAACTGCAGGCCTCCTGAGGAAGAGCACTCTCTTTGCCCATCTATCTATCTACTTCTCACTCTCCATCCCTCCTCCTCTAATCTGGGGGGAAATCTACTGGATTGTGTCACTAATTCTCTGCCCTTTCCCTCCTCAAGAGCGCGCCACACCCCAGTCATCAGAGGCAAAACAAGGGAAATTAAAAATATCTCCACTGCTCCAAGATCACCCATACCGGACACCTTTTTGCTCGCCTCATTCATCACCACTTGAAAGGAAAAAAAAACAAAAAAAAACAACGATCCAAGCAATCCAGTGGTCTGACTCTAAAATGCTTGACAAACGACTCCGCCGGTGTCCTGTCAAAAACCCCCAACTGCCAATCAGAGACAAACCGTCAAGGGACTTCCGTTTTGATCACCAAGCCACAGCTAACTTTTCATCTGCTTTCAGGGCACATACGACAATGGACGGAGGGATGGAAAAGGAGAAAAAAAATTAAACAAAGCAAAGCAATCCTGGCCGCTTCATAAAACGACGACGAGCCCCAGTCAATATGTCTACTTTACAGAGGGGATGATGGGAGATGGAGAGGCGGGCAGTATAGACAGCACATAAAACCTGATGGATGGACAGAGCCCAGATCTACTGCACAAAATTAATTAAACTTAAGGACATTCATGGTGATTGGACACATCCACGATGTCTGGGGGTTGAACCGTGTGTGCGTGTATGTGTGTGTGTGTGTGTGTTTTCAGACAAGTCCTCTCACAATTAAACCTTCAGTGGTACTTAATTTCCAGTCATTAACTCAGCCGATGGTCATCCCAGTAGACAGTACAGTGTGTGTCAATTGAGAGTATGTCTTCCTTATTTTAACCTACATTTCTCCATTGAAGGCTCGCTGAGCATGGACGCTCTTTTGATCTCACTTTTCTCATCTGATCTCACTTTAGTTTGACTCGTGAAACCATCTGGCCATGCTCCAACCGGAGTGTCATTGCAAGGCACCAAATAGACACCGATCAGTGCTCCTTGAGGAACTACAGGTGTGGCTTAGGTGGTGAAGACAGCGAGAGGGGACAGTCCACTGCACTGAAAAAGAGAAACCGCAATAGCTACTCTTGAAAGTATGTGACAAAGTGCCTTTTAAGGGTTTCCTTAAAAAGAAACCACCAAAAACGAAAAACTTTTAATTTAGCTATCAGCTTGCACTGGATCAGTAAGTTCCCATGGCACATGAATCTGCCCAACTTGTGTTTTATGGTGAATAAGCAAAAGATGAGGCACACTTTACTCCTTTAGCACAAAATTAGGTCAAATTCACAGATGCGCGTTCTATAAAAACTGTGGAAAAGCTAGCTCAGATTGAACACAACAAGGTGCATTTTCTAAAATTCACCAAGTTTCATGAGATCCCCCTTAGGCTTAAGTTATTTAAGCTAGAAGCACATTTACAAAATTAATTTGATTTACTTTGATGTTAATTTGAAATGCTGCCATCTGCTCATTTGGGAAACGGCTTGCTGGTTAGTTATTAGCGTTGTGTTATGCTTTTTACCATTGTTACCGCAAACGACTCAGAGCTAATCTCATACATGAGCCGGTACGCTTGATGAAAAGATCAAAAGACTCCTCTAGATTGGGAAACACTTGTCCCATCTTCGGCAGTCACACTGTCAGCATGAAAAACACAGATATTCAATGAGCATGCCTGATACACCTCCTGTTAATTTTTAACATGAAATCCATCTCCCTACTGACTGACTGTACCAAACTCGGATTTGAACAGAGATGCTCTCATTTTGGCCCAGCTTACTGAGCCACACAAAAACACTATATGAAAAGATAAATTTGGTATTTTTCAACCCAGGCAAAACTAAATTGTTGATTTCTATGGTTTAGAAACATAGTCCTACACACTGTGACACAACATCACTACTAACGTTAGTGAGAAGAAACCTACTGTTTTGCTGCAGCTTGAGCTTCTTGCCACAATTGTTTCTGACCTTTCAAAATCCATGTAAAAATGCTCTAACCCTACAATAAGCACATTTACAATTTTTTAATTTATTCACTTGGCTTTTCTTTCCAAATACACATAAGCTACTAATTCCACAGATGCCATATTTAAAACAGTAGAAACTAAATGTTTGAATAGCTTCATTCCATACCAGACACACTAAGCCTGGAACATAGTCTACGTAAGGAATGCATACGCCAACGCAAGCGCTTGACCTACACAAGCTGTTAGCTTACAGAGTACATGCATGGAGCTCGGTTCAGTCTGAGTTATACATATTTTTTCCACACAGGGGAAACACTGGTGATGTTGCATTGGGGAGGGGCTACAGTGGTGGAACATGTGATGTACATGATGCTCTGTCTCTGCCAAAAAGTTTTGCAAAAAACATTGATGATACCAATTACTCTGCAAGATTTTCTTCATAATGTGCCTCCGTTGCCACCGGTTTACAAAGGAAGTGATCCCGTGTGAAATATTATGGCCAACAATAAACCAAATGATGAATACCTGTCTTACCTGCTATTTGAAGACTCCAAACGTGGCCTTTTGCTCAGGTGTATTGCTCATATTGCTATGTCACTGTGTGTAGTGGAGCAAAGCGTGTCCATTGTTTCTGGGTCATAGAGCTCCACAGCCATGTCTTGAAGCGGTGAAGGGCAAAGACGGAGCATTCAGAGGAAGCAACTGACCACAGCAGAGTTCTAATAACTTATCAACTTCTGTGAGTAGCTCCTGTATCCTCCTATATCAATGCACTTTGCCTACAGGAAAATGCTGTTCCAAGAGTGCAGAGACCTGCTGCAGACAGAGTGAAGGTAATGCACACTGAGTGCCAGCGCTTTCACATAATGTTGTCAGACACTTATAATAATAATCTGAGCCTGTCAGTGGCAAAACAAACACTTTTAGTGGACGTACTGTGACGCAGAGAGGTTGCCCCATTGGATTACATGTGTTTCGCGGAATTACCCTTTAATGAGTGCTATGCATAACAGCTCTTCACAGCGCTGGAATTGGGAACTTCTTTGCCGTGGTCAGTTAACTGAAATTCTGCTGCCTGGGTCACGTTCAGCTCTGACAAAACATTTATTTAAGCGGAAATGATGGTGCGTTGAACACCCTGTTTATTTAGGCAAGTGTTGCATCTATGTCAGCCTTTTAAATGCGACCGCATGCCGCGCACACCGACCAAACGAGAGAAAACGAACCTCAACGCCCGTTGAACACTGTTTCGAGGAAACATGTCATTCAACTCAGAAACCGTAGCAAAACGTTCTACACCGTTTCCAGATTGAACGTGCCCCTGATTGTGAACGCACACAGAGGCCTGCCTCTTTGTGGAGTTCTCTCTCCTGATTGGATAAAGTGGGAAGGATACCAGAAATGTTTACTTTCTGTTTACTGCAGAGCGAAGGCACTGGCAGACCCATGTTACGGACCAAACACTCTATATATTAGTAATTGCTGACAGAAGGTAGAGCTATTTAACACTTATTAAAAAAAAAAAACAAAAAAAAACATCGCTTACAGCAGCTTTAAATAAATATTTCCTTACTGTGCAGTAGGTGACCATGCTGATAGAAGGTCAGATTTTTCAGAGTCAGGTTGAGAAACTCGACTAAGTTCCCGATTAGGAAGCCCAAGCATGAAGGGCGTGTTTTTTGTTTGTTTGTTTGTTTTTTGTTTTGTTTTGTTTTGTTTTTGTTTTTTTGAGGTTTGGAATCCCCAGTTCCAATTTCTAATCAAATGCAGCATAAGCCCAATCCATTGTGACACCCCCTTGAGGCTGATTGGCCAAAACATTGCAATGTAATTACTGTGTGTGTGTGTGTGTGTGCGTGTGTGTGTTTGCAGGTGCCTCTACATTTTTTACTCACACATTTTCCAATATCCAAAGCGGCCTCTTTTATTTTACCTTACATCAGATTCGATTTAACTAACCAGCAGTGTTCTGATTCCCCATGCAGGTCTTACCCTTTAATCACTCACATTTGGCAGTACGGCTGCCACTTGTGAGTAGCTGAATTGATTTCTCACATTGAGCTCTTCAGTTAGTTGGCCTGTTTCTCCTCCCAATGCCAGAACAGGCAATTTCTGAAATCCAATTCAGTTCAGCTCAAATCAATTCAGTTCAACTGCCTTTTGGAAAGATTATTGCACAAGAAGCAATATTGTCAAGGCATTCAAGCACATAATCAGTAATGTTTTAGAGACTAAATGAATCCCGTCCCCTTCCTCAGAGGAGAATCTAGGTTACTGTGATTTCCAGCCAGAATTCTCAACTGTTGAGTGTGTCTCAGTATTTCTTGGTTTGTGGCCTGTAATGAGTCATATTTCTGTCTCCATTGTCCTTGACAGATCAGGTAGAAAAGAAGAGAAACTGGTGTGAACACAGCTGTCCCATCTTGCCAAATTTACAGTCTAACCAGACAACCGATTTCTTATAGCAGCAAAACCGCTCACATTTTGACAGCTGGAAAAGTGAAAATCCAGGATTCATCTCTGCAACAAAAAATTAGAAACTTTTGACAACATAATAGGGAAGAAGTTTGTATAATGATATATTGAATTGTTGGATTCACATTTAATTATTATTCATATTTCATTCGTATGAAGACTCACAATCAATCAATTAGATGAAGAAAGTCCTATCAGAGACACTGTGATTATAAAAGGAGACTGTGCACTCAATTTACTAAAAATGGCGGCATGTGAGCATAAGGCAAACTATCAGCCAATCACACGTTCAGCTGCACAGCTTTGATATTTACAGCAGATCCAACAGACAACAACACTGCAAGCTAACCACCCAGAAACACACTCAGCTCCGATGGCAGAGAATACTTGGCAGGTTCACTACAATTTTAATGATAATCACAATAATAAAGCTGGTTCATTTCTTAAATGGGAAATTATAACAATATTATCTATTTGCTTTTACTATCATAATATTTAGTAAATATAAAAATTAAGCCTTAGCAGCTTTTGTAGCTGGGTTTTTATGGAACACAAAGATGAGATCACATCACCCTGAGTTTAGCATCTTGGCCCCGGTTGCCTTTAATTTTGAGGACCAATTTTAAAAGTTTACCAATGACCTTCGCACACAGGCAGGTCTGGACAGAGGCCAGACCACAGACCCTTTCCCCCTAGATGAGCCAGAGGTTATTAGATAGGAGCTCAATCTGGCTAAACCTGTATCACCTATTAAGTCACCTTTAATTTTATTTTACAGACTTCACTTCATGACCTTTTATCATTATTTAAAACTTCCATTCATGATCCTTCTGTTGCATTTTAATTTCTTTCCTCATGCTTTTCTGTTGATGCGTTTATAGATAGATAGATAGATAGATAGATTCTTTGTAAGTGTTTTGTAACTGTGCTTTGAAAAGTGCAATATCAATAAATAAAGTAAATAGGTAAAAACTGCTATCATTCAAAATGTTGTGCAGCTGTTAGTGTTGCACTGGGCTTGTGCATAATTTGTAGTTAACCTGAACAACTAGTCCATGTTGCCAGATGGCAATTTGATAATGAACTAGCAATGTTAAGTATATAAGTATATAAGAGTAGGAACTTGTACCATTTTTCATAGCCTCAACATTGTTAAGTTATAAGTCCAGAATATCCTAATAGATGATGTTGCTGGTACATAATATGTTAGCAGGGGGCTGATAAAGAGTGACTGACTGAGTCTCTGCCTCTAGCTCGCTCATCTTATCCTCTCGATCGGATCCTCATTCATTCTCTTTCTTCTCCAAGTTTTTATCTCACTCAGTCACTTTCAGTTTTGTAGTTCTCTCTGTCACTCTCATTGCATTTTTCTGTCTTCCTCTCTTCGCTCTCCATTTCTGTGCGTGCATGTGTGTGTGTGTGTGTGTGTCTCACCATCTCTCTGTGTCTTCCTGCTTATTTGTGCGTGGGCCTGTATGTGTTTCTCTGTTGTTTTGGGGTCAGGTTGAGAGGATCTGACTGCTATGCTGAGCCGAGTTTGGCTCCAATTAAAACAACAACATTTGACAGCAGCAGAATACAAAGTGAGACACTTCAGCTCAGCGCTCCTATACGCTCTGCTATCCAATTCTCTTTCTCTGTCTTTCTCTCTCTATCACTCTGTCATGAGATAAGATGCGATTAATCTTTAATGATCTCCACTCGGAAACTGGGACATTGCAGCAGTAAATAGCAGAGGGATACAGCAAAAAGAAATGGAATATAAATATGAATAGAGTAATACAGTGGATTTGTATAATTATATGCGACTGACAATTTCAATACTTAAGCAGCAATGTATGAATTAAAGTATGAAATAAGGTGGAGTACAACTGTAGGAGTGTGTGCAGCAGCAGTAGTAGTAGTAGAACTTAGACAAAGACAAACACAATATCTAACTCAATATTTTGCCTCCCCAACCTTTTATTGTCATATGTTGGCATTATGTTATTGATGTTTGTAATACTGTATGGATTTATGTTGTGATGGTCATAGTGTGTCTGATGTGTTATATTGTGATATGATTGTCACTCACTTTTGGCTCTCCGAAACCACACAGACACACACACACACGTGTCTAACTTATAAATTATAAAGCTATAAAACAAATGAATATATTTGAACTTGTGACAAGATGTGCAAAAATGGGCTCATAATCATATCAACAGATTACTAAAATCACCATAAGCAACATATTCAATATATATTCAATTTGAATAGATAGATAGATTTACATATGTACATGCAACATGCAGATTTGAATATGTGATCATCATATCATCATTGAAACCTTTATTTAAATCTCAGGACCGTTGAAGGCCAATCCCTTTTTTCAATGGGGCCGAGATTCCAGAATACAAATGAACTGCTCAGAACACAGTGCAATGCAAAAAAAAAAAAAAGAAAAGAAAAAAGAAAAAAAAAGTAGTTCACAATGAGTTAAAAAAAGAATGAGTGGCTCTTCAGTGGCTTTTAGTGACAAACCAAGAGAAAAAGTGACAATGTGCATGTCTATTCTCATCCCAGTCTGACCACATTTGTCTGTCTATCTATCTCTCTATCTCTCCCTCCAGCTCTGTCTCTCTCTCTCTCTCTCTCTATCTGTCTCTGCGTCTCCCTCCCCCCTCTCGCTCTCTCTCTGTCTTTCTTCTCTGTGCCCCCATATCTTTTTGCTCGCTGCGCTGTCACGTCGTTGCTCAGGGCTACTCGTTTTAACTCATCAGTAAAGTCAACTCCACCGCACGGAGCGCCGCTATCCTTGTCTGGCTTCTTGTTTGCTTCTGAGCCTGCAAGTAAACTCTCCACGGAGACGTTCGCTAACTTTATCTGCTACCAACAACCATGCAACTAGAGTGATCTTACTTACATTTTGTCACCATTATGGGGCTATTTGACTTCTTTTTGTTAGAGGGCTTGCTGGAGTTTCTAATTCAGATAAAAAACCCAAACAGATATAGCAGCAGGATGAGGTGCGGAAATGTGCCTGGCTGCGCAACAAAATATTTTTGGCATTGCCGTCATTTAAGATGTTATGTAACTTTTGCAGCGTGGAAATTTTTGTTTCTTGAGTGGGGAAAAAAAAGATCAGGTGTGTGTTTTTTTTTGTTTTTTGTTTTTTTTTTCACTGTGCCAAATCTGATGAACTCATTCATCTTTGCTGGAAGTCTGTCTGAAAGACTTTCCAAAGGCACGCCGAGATAAAACATCATGTGGTTTACTGTGGCGAGAGAACTGTGGCTTGCTGTGAAACAAAATATTTTTGGCATCGGTTAAAACTCCCGCTTGAAAACTTGTGTAACTTTTGCACTATGGAACTATAATTTTTTCTTTGGAGTAAAATGTGTTTTTCAGTTTACGTTAATGGGATTTGGCACTCCAAAAGACATAGACTAGGCAAAGTGGAGAGATGTTTTCATAAGTCGTTTTAACACGACAAGAACTTTTGCAAAATTATCACAGGATTGTCTCTTCACTGTTTCCTACTCCTCTGCTCGAATGCAGAACTGATTTTTCCCTCTCTCTATGTCTTATCATCTAGGGACACGCCTTCATCTTACCTGTCAATCTCTGTGTGTCTTCAACTTTCTCTTTCTGTACTTTTCCCTCTCACTCTGCTTACTTTCCCCCGTCTGTCTGTCTCTCCGCCTTGTGGAAGTCGTCGTCTGTCATTGTTCCCATGTGTCACGTCTTGTCTTTTCTCATTTTTCTTGTCCTCTTGCTCGTCTCCTCCCTCTTTTTAAGGTCAACTTTCCATCAAACCCCAAAGCCATTGATCACAGCCAGGCAATGCATCTTCCTGATTTCCACCCAGCAGGGCTTCAGACAGTAAGTGCAAAAGGGGGTTTTGTACCCCATGCTCTTTAACCTCTAAAACAAATCATTTTTTATCCTGAGAACACAATAAAACATGTTAAAACTCTTGCCATCCACTCTTGTCAGAGGCTGGTTTCCATCTCACCTGGGTAGACAGGTGCTGCTCTTGTAATCTTTGCTGAATATGATGTAAATGTGAGGCGCTGACTTTTCTGCAGCTCACCTTGAGTTCAGGTACAGCAGTCCTCTGCTGCCCCGAGTGAAGCAGCGTCTGTCAGATGCTGCTGCGTGTCGTGCCCTCGTCTTTCCAACGGACAGACTCCATGCTGCTCCACTACCCACCTGCCCATGCAAATGATTACCTTTGGCCCTAACACGACCCTCCAGGTACTCTGTGTGTGTGTGTGTGTGTGCCGATTTCGTGACCATCATTCCTCACCTCAGCTGAAGGCTCAAAAAGTTGCTGTCTTCATCACAAAGATACTTTGTCCTCTTTCTTGTAAATGTGTGTGTGTGTGTGTGTAGTAACTGTTCTGAAGCACTCGGTATACTTGTGTAAATCGCATTATGTATTCATGCTCACTTCCAAATGTGGAGAGTAAGTAAGATAGCAAGTTGGACTCAATTTCAAACTCGATGACTTTGACAGTCCCTTGAGTCCTTGAATTGGTCGTGTTTTATGTCGCTGTCAAAAAGCCAACTTGCGACTTTTTGTGACTAATCTCTGCATGACAAAAATATTTTTCATATAGGTGAATGTTTTAGTGATTTTTACCTAACAGATGTGGTTAGTTATTAAGTTTTCCCAGTATTAACAAAATAATGCTCTGTCACCTTGCATTGAGTGATATTTGCTCACTCGGCGTTAGCATCACAGTGTGTGTTTGTAGCAGCAGCGGCTAAATTATGCGCGACAAAAAATATTTTCCAGCTGGCAAATACTTTACTAACAACTAGTTTGAGCAAGGAAAGCACCTGGACTGGTCTGTGTGCTTGTTTCTGTGCAGACAATAGACCTTTTTCTCAGCAGCCATTTTGACATGAAATAGCAGGTAAACACAGGTGTTACTAATGACATTAATGAAGGTTCTGGTCCATTTAAGTGTAGCAGAGTCTTTCCAGTAAACCAGCATGAATAATAGCAGGACCTTGGCTCTGTTAGACCTCAATGGAACAGAACCTTCATTAATGTCATTAGTAACATCTGTGTTTACCTGCTATTCATCAAAATGGCTGCTGTGAAAAAGGCTTTTCTGTTTTAGTTAAGGCTCTATCTTTGTGCTGTAAGTTGGTCCGGCACATTTCATGCCAAATCGCACCTGGGGATAAATGCAATAAATATAATAAACACATGCAAAGGAACACATAGAGGGAACTTGTTTTCACAGTTTTAAGTGCAGTAAGGTAGAATTACAAAGTAGCTATGAAAATGTTCAAATGTAAAATGTTTTTATTTGTTGCTCATACAGTTATGTTTTTTTCCAGTTCATCGTTGCAAGGATGTGTTAATACACAGCTTGCCTCTGAAGCTGCAGTGTTGCCTATATAAGCATGTGACAGTATCTCTTTTTATTCCCCCTGGCAGCTCTGGTGAACAGGAGAGTAAACGGTGCAAATACAACTTTACTGCTGACAAGTGGAAAAACTAACTCTGACTGACTCTTTGCCTCTTCGGCTTGCCTCTCTCATCCACTCTTCTCTCTATTCTCTTTTTTGCCCCCCTCATAATTGCTTTTTCAGCCAGTCCCAGTCATTTTCCATTTTGTGGTTCTTTCTGTCTCTTATTGTGGTGGTATGTAAGCTGCTGAACTTTGTTTTTCAAGTGCTATAGGCAGGGGTGGTGAGTGGGTAAGGGCTTTCAGGGGCCCCCTCAAACAGGCAACGTGATATTGTACTAAATGAGCAAAGTATTAGTTACACAAGCATTTTTGTGAGGCATAACTAAAGACCTTTTCCACAGCAGCCATTTTAACATGAAATAACGGGTAAACACAGGTATTACTAATGACATTAATAAAGGTTCAGCTCCATTTAGCTCTAACAGAGCCAAGGCCCTGCTATTGTTCATGCTGGCTCACTGGAAAGATTCTGCTGCACGTACATGGAACAGAACATTCATTAATGACATTAGTAACACCTGTGTTTACCCGCCATTTCATGTCAAAATGGCTGCTGTGAAAACAGTCTATTCTGGAAGCAGAAATAATCCCATTGGTTGAGATAGTCTTCAATGGGGGGAGCCAAAGAACCATAGGTTTTAGGAACGTAAGCAGGAATGAAAAAACACAAATGTCGTTGACTTCTTTTTTCATTCATTCATGACGACACCATTCATGATTTTAGAATGCTTGAAAGGGTATGAAGTCTGATAGTTCAGGTAGCATTGCATGTCAAATTGAGACTGTGTCGCTATTGATTACCCTTCAGTCAAATGTATTCAGAATAATCGTACCATCTCGGCCAAGGAGATGAAACCTTGAGCAGTGGGTCATGTGATCGCTCCTGTCTGTCCTTCCATCTGTCTGTCAGCAGTGGTGAAAGTAGACTGAGGATCTTGGAGGTACTGCCCCCTACTTTCACCTCTGTCTGTCAGTAGGATAATTAAAGAAGCACTGGACGGATTTGAATGAAACTCGGTATGAATTTCTAAGTGCTTTTCAAAGGCAGCTGGGCTTGCTTGAGGTTCTAGAAGATGTTTCGTCTCTCATCCAAAAGGCTTCTTTGGTTTTGAAGAACTTTTGGATGAGAGGTGAATCGTGTTCTAGAACCTTAAGCAAGTGAAGTTGCCTCTGTAAAGCAGTTGGAAGTACCTGGATGAATGAGAACCTCCACAGACAAGTTGGAAGCCATGAACTTTCAAGGCCAATCGACCAGGAGGGGGCATAGCAGTGGGTGGGTCTGATTTCAGTGTTCATCTAAATAATGTTAGCCACGAGAGCAGCTCTGCCTCAGAGAAAATTTTGCAAAGCAAGAGCTCCAATCTGCGCCACATCACATCCACCGAGGTGGGAGGCCCGGTGTCACATCTTGTCAGGTGTTCTAAAAATTGTAGTGACACGCGTGGTTACAGGTTGCATAAATGCAAAGACGACAGATTTCTCTTCCAGCCATAAAACCTCAAAACATGTCAGTCACACTACTGATGGAGCTACTTTCATGAAGCAGTCTTGAAGCAGGTGCAGTGCAGTTGCCTAATTCAACCAGAGCAATGAGTTCAACTCACATTTTCAGCTATGTCACACATTTCCTATTTTTAAGCTATGAAGGAGGACTCTTTAAACCTACTGTCAGTGCTTGAGTCAAGTTTAACAAAGGGGGTTGCTTAATTTTCCTCCAAATATTGAGGTGCATGTCAAAATTTTTGTTCAATGGGGATATGTGCCTTACCCTTTTGTTGCCCCCTTGCTTTAATGAAGCCAGTGTAAGAATGTGCAACAGTATGAAAGTGATTCAGGCTGCTGGGTGCTGTTGGCTTCCCTTCTCCTGCCTGCTGCTCTCTCTGAAAACGTTACATAAAACAACACAGCGCAGTAAAGAATAAGATACTCCATCTAGCTGGAATTAAAAAGAAGTCAGAGCTGTTTTCACATCATGGTGACTGGATGAGTATTATATTGCTTGTAGAATCTCAGTTTATCTCCCGTGAATGAACGAATGAATGAAAAATGAATGGGATGCATTTCATCATTGTTAATACACAGTATCGAAACATTTTATCCCTCATGTTGAAGGACCAAAACTGTGAAGATCTAATGTAAACTGACAATAATTTAGAAACATCAGTAGACAAATCAACATATTTTTTCTCAATTTTTGACTTTCTGGGATTTTTTTGGCAGCCACTAATGTTACAGCTGTTTCAAAAAGCCACTTATATCTCTCTGGTCATAAAAATAGATAGCCATCAACGAGAAATGGCAACATACACCTATAAAACATTACCAGTTAGTAAAGTGTAGCCACTTAAGATCGAGGATGGAGGAACTAAGCAGTGGAAGCCCTGTTTTGTGAAGACATACACACCATAAAAAATAGAATAGGTACAAGCACAGGAACAGCTGCAGCCCTAGAAATGACAAAAGATACAGTGTTGTACCAGAGACCTTTTTATAATAGGAGGAGACAGAGCACTCAGGTGCCATCTTTGAAATGCCCGGGGCAGCAGAATCAAGACCAACAAGGCCAGACCCCTATCTCTTTGAATGAAACTTGTCTATATGTAACGCTCTGGTGTGCGTATTGCTTTTCATGTGTAGTTACACTGTCAAACTGTTTACAACAGAGTCAAAACTTGTAAAACTGTAGGACAGAAGTGCCACAGAAAAGCAGCATTAGCATGCGCTATACTCAGCCCCAAGAAAGAGAAGATTACAACATTTTACTTTGCAGCAGCCCTTGTCATTGCCATGATAACTGTAAATAGTCATGTTGGGCACCTAGTCAAATCTCAGAGATTCCTTAAAAAATGCATAAATTAAGTTTTTACCACTTCTGTGGTGTTGAGTGCTCGGATTGCTAACAGTTGCGTTAGCTTGTAGTGTTTTTGTCATTGAGCTGTTGCCCTCAACATGAATATCAAAAGTGTGCAGCAATTTCTGAAAGTGTGATTGGCTGATAGTGTATCTCACACTGATGGTGTCGTCATCCATGTTTTCTCATTGTAAACTGATAGAGTGGCCCATCTCCTATTATGAAAAAGTCTCTGTTTATTCTGTTTTGGTTTTTTTTGTTGTTGTTTTTTTTGTAGAATTCAAAATGAGACTCAAGCTGTTTTCAAAGGGCAATAGGTTCATTGCTGGTTTTTAGATACATAATCTGATGCACTTGTATAAGTCTGAGAAACAACCTCAGACGACCTCACACAGCCAGTGGTGGTAAGTCCCCATGCAGCTTTAGTCCAGATAGTACTGGGTTGGCCATGGATTGTTAGATTTGATCCACAGGCCCCTCCTGCTGTCTTCAAGGTTTTGTTGATGTTGCGGCTCTTTTGCATGCCTGTGATGCCTCTCAGTAGTCTTTTAGTAAAAAATAAATTAAAAAAAAAATCCCCAAAATACAAAATCCCTGGGACATACTGCAAGTGACCTTGCATACAAAATCACATTCCACTGAAATTACCATCGTGACAGCAGCATATTGATATCTATAGGCAGAATATCAACTGTGGCTTTCCATAATAATGTTCTCAGCTGATGCCATCAAGTGGACATCCTCAGTAATGTACAGTTATGTTTATGATAAAAAAAATAAATAAATAAATAATGGTGCTGCTGCCATTGAGGAATTTAGAACTGCCAGGCTTGTTCTAATTTTAGTAAATCATAGTCTGCAAAGCGGCCTTTATTATTCAAACACAACTGAAACTGTCCTCATTTAACATCTAGGAGGTCCTTCCCACACGTGTTACTTGACGTTCTTGGTGATGAGACACACACATAGCCAGTGCAGATGGTAAATGGTGGGAGGGGGGGCCCAGTGGTTCGAAAGACCTGTTCTCTGGCCAAAAAATTACAGCCACAGCTAATCCATCTGTCCATCTACAGCCGTGTGAAAATGTCCTTGAATAAGACACAGAAGCCCCATACATGCACAGTCATTTCCAAGGATTACTCTCTGCTGAACACATGCAAGCGTAACACAGTGACCTTGAGAGCTCCAGTCTGCACAGATACAGAGGCAAATCTCTACGGGGAAGCTGGAGGGAATCAGAAATCCTGTTAGCATGACAATATAAGCCATACATATGGAAAGATCTGGACTCCACCCGTCTCCAAGGTCTCTTTGTCTCTCTCTCTCTCTCTATCTCGCTGTCTCTCTCTTTGTATATTTCTTACTTACTTTCTCCTTTGCTTCCTCCAACCTCACTGTCTCGTCTCCCCCCCACGTCCTCATCTCACCTGTTTGTCTCTGAATCCAACCCTCAGGTCTCAGGTAATTAGTGTTGCCCTTCTGACTAGAAACCTGGTTCTGGGGCCAGTAGGGATTTTGTGGAGGTCTCTACCCAGTTTCTCTCTCTCTCTCTCTCCTCCTCCTCCTCCTCCCCCGTCTCTCCTCTTCTCTCACCTCTTTTTCTCTAATTTCTCTAATCTTTCTGCATCATGATTTCTTCTTTCTTTCGCCTCTCTCTTCCCCCTTTCCCCTCTTCCTCCTTCCTCTGCCTCTATCTTTTCTTTCTTTCTCTGTCTTCCTCCCCCCTGTTTCCACTTTATAGATCCACAGAGACCAGATCACGTCCCTGCAGATTCAGACACCACAGCTCTTCGACTATAACCCTCTCCTTAATGAGGAACTAAATGGGTTGGTAGTCCTGATTCTGCTGTGACAGTGCCTATATGGTGGAGAGTACTGGAGATCGATTTAATCATGCACGCATGTGTGCATGCATGTGTGTGTGTGTGTGTGTGTGTGTGTGTGTGTGTGTGAGTGGAGGGGAGTACAAAAAGGCAATTTCTTGGACCAGGATTGCATTGATGAAATTCCTTTGAATAGCTTGCTGCGCACAGGATATTTTAAAAAGAAGACAAACTGAAAGATGAATGACAAATAGAGTTAGTGTGTGTGCCCAGGCGTGTATGCAGCTTGTGAAAAAATATGAACTGTTAAGTGATCTTATGATGATCAACACGCCAGTCAAGGTCACCTCATGTTCTGCCGCATACATGCACACATTCACACACACACACACACACACACACACACACACACACAGGCGTGCACATACGCTCCAGATGGGACAACCCAAGGGCATTCCAGGGAATGGCTGCATATGGTGAGTGATGCAGCAGAAGGTCTCGAGGACAGTTGACATCTCTCTGTGTATTTATGCATCTATGCATGTATGCAAGGACATGGCTGTTAACCCGGCCTTGGCTTTGACGTGGACAAGAAACGCACAGCAACTGCTCCAAAATGGTGACCTGGACAGCTGGTCGCCTGTCCCCCGGGTGGAGGGAGCTGACAAGTTGGAAGGAA
>OMKZ01034150.1:0-12001 GCA_900302535.1 Neoniphon sammara | reverse complement strand
GCTGAAGCTCAACAGGACAGGACTCTGTTACCTCCCAGAGGAGCTGGCCTCTCTGCAGAAGCTGGTGGGACTCTCAGACTTATTCGCCAATTATTAGCATGGCTTATAACCTCTTTACCTGGGGACTTTAATTCATCACAGTAGTAATGATGCTCCTGTACTATATATATATATAAGCAATTTAAATTAAAATCAATTAATTGGTTTTGTATCTGTTTTGAGGTGATACAGGCACACAAAATCTGCAGAAGTTTCGAGTACTTTGGGTCATTTTGAGATCTTTGAAAGTTTTATGTCTGGGGAAAAAACCTAGAAAAATATGGAGGAAAGATTTGTTGGCGGAACAAACTGAAGGACTTACTGAAGTCCCAGTAAAACTACACATTCTATGCAGTTGCAGATGTAGTCATTTCACATATTGTAATTTTTGAGTTGAGTAATTTTCAGCATGTAGAGTGATGTATCCTCTGTCATGTTATCCAGCCACTATCAGCATACATCATGTTGAATACCGACCAGAATCTTAAAATCCAGTCAAGAAATCGAGTTCTCCAAAGAGTGTGTAATTTTGAGATGGAACATATGTAAGAATGAGCAGCTTGTTGCACCAGCCGTGTGCAAGTTAGTTAGTAATTTTTGGTGCAATATCAATACTAAATCCAATGTTGTAACTAGTTGCTTACACTTAAGTTTTGTACAAAAGCTGCACCCTTACTAGATTAATTGTGATGGGCAATGTAGGCTGTACGGGCTCATCAAAACATCAACTATGATATCAAGAGGTAACAAAGTAATAACAGGGGTTAATGTAGACTGATTACTAAATATTTATTTATGGGTGCATTGATGTTAACCTGATGTAATCTTCCATCATTCTAAATCTTCAGCCATTTTAATGGTTGATTTAGGAATGACTTTACACCTTGCAGGGGATAGGTGTAAATTTTAATTTACATCTAAATTGTACCTTGGAACTAAATTGGATGGTGCAACCTGTTATAGTGGTAAAGTGTTAAAGTTATAGTGTATCTTCTACCCTTACATCCAAACTGAGATACAACTGAGTTTATGCATAGCCGGGCAACAATCTGCAATGGAGGAAATTAACATGATTCACCAGCCAAACAGTAGTACATTTGTGCTGTGGCTGCTAATATTTTACCACTTTCGCAGGGTTTTTGGCTGGTGACTACCAGTTGGTGGTCCTAATTTATTCTGAAAATAAAAGTCTGCAGTGCTAGTCTATGTTGAGGTGTGCAAGCCACCATGGGCTTTCATCAAAAAAACAAACAACAAAAAAGAAAAAAAAAACAACTTTGCTGCTCTTACAGGAACTTTTATAAAAGGTAAGTGCCAGTATACATACAGTAAAGCTTCTCATAAAAGGAATCCAGATCTGTTTGTCAGGGCATTGTGATACAATTTAGTTATTTTTAGTGTTTGTTTTTCAACACTGTATTTTGTAACGCTCAGGTCAGTCCAATATGCAGTTAAACTCAGCAGTGACATGCTGCAGACATCTGAGCTACAACTGACTGTAGGGAAACTAATGGTAATCACATCTTACAGGTAAAACTCCACAGTTTTTGTCTACTGGCTCCTCATCCAGTGCAATAAATTCAATTATTATGCTCTTCTTAATAAGAAAAAAAAAACACCTTTACCACCTTTTTAGCAATGCTGGTGTAATTTATCTTGCTTTTAGCACATTGTCTAATGTTTGCTGCCTGGGCACAGACTTCATGTGAGCTACTTTCTGTGAGAAGTCCTTATATTTCTTCGAATCGTGTCTCTTCAAGTGCCCAATTAAATTAATAGTTCTCTAATTAGCTCATCTGCTGCCACCCCTCGAAACACTTGCCTTGCAAACAGTAACCTACAATTAGCGGTTTGACTGCTTTCGCTCTTCAGTTTAAAGTGCTTACTGACTGCAGACATGACTGCTACCCAGCTGCTTTCAAACAGTGTTGTAAGTGGTGGGTGAATCTTGTTTTCAGCAAATACTTTCGACATCAATTTGCACAAGTAGACATGTGTAATTAAATACATTTAGAAATTGATTGGAAGTTCATTGAAAAGACTTGTAGCCAATACTTCAGTGAACTAGATTGGCTTTGATACCACTACTGAATAACAGATCAGTGCGTCCCATTTTAGATATTTAGCTGAACCAACCAATATTAAGGAGCTCCTCCAGCCCTAAAATGATCAAGAAAGTGCCAGGAAAAAATAAAAAAATAAAGTGAGAGCTTAGACAAGAGGTTAACAGGATTAAAAAACAAATCTGTCAGTCAACATCCGGCTATGACGTGTGTTGTGACTGCTGCCCTGTTCAGTGAAACACTACTGATGATTGACTAGTTCCAGAGAATACTGAATGACCACTACTCAGTGAAGCAGGCTGCAGTAGAAAGGAAAGGAAATCCACTCTAAAAACACTGTGGACAGCTAGGCTGTATTGAGAAATGTCTATATCTAAACAGTACGGTATAACAGAAAGGGCAAAGTAGATTGAGGGCAACATACTAACCTAAAAGAAACTGTCGTAACAGTTCATACAATAATCTAGCTAATAACATATATTCCAACTAAAAACTGACAGCTCCAATGGACCAAATATACCACACTTACTTTTATACTTATTTGCTAGGCTTTTTTGAATAAGAAAAAGATGATTGATCAAAAAATTCTGTCTTAAATTTCAATAAAATGTATCTTAAAAGGGTCTTAAAAAGCATTACATTTAACTCTGATAACCTGTAAATACCCTGGGTAAGATAATATAGATGTAAGACAATATCATTTTTATTTTTGGTAAATAATTATTCTTATGATTATGTTTGACATTGTTATTATTAGCCATAGCAGTATTAGTGGTACAGTTACTACTGTAATTGTTATCGGCAGTAGTAGTGGTGATAGTGACAGTGGCAGTAATATTGGTATTATTTGTCATAGTATTATAATTCCTTATACCCTACTGTGTTATCAATGAAGATTTATCCAATTAAATGTGCCATCTTCTGAAGGCAGTACATTCTGCCTGATTAACGAGAAACATGCTAGACTAGAGTTTCAGTTTAGAAGTTTGGGTCATGGAGGACATCATACCAGCAATACAAACTCACCATACTGAGAACACACACACCTATGCTTTAATCCTGAATATCTCTGACAGGATTATCTAATCTAAACCTCCTAAATCTCTGATCAGCAGGTCCCGGTTATAAGATGATCTCTGTGCTAAAGTGCTTGATCTTACATAGTGTAGGTAAATAAGATTAGTGTGTTATCACCGCTAGCTGTCACAGTGTCCAGGCTGTGTTTACCCGAACATCTGCCCTGCATTTTACCCTGTTTTCAGTGAGATAATACTGTTGTTATATAACATGGCATTAGTGCAAGTGATGCATTTCACAGTAGAGATCAGTACACCTTGTAGGGCATGCTTGTGCACATTGTGATTTTAGGTATTGTGTGTAGTCAATCATTGCTTTGTGTATCTGTACCTGAAAGCCCTCTGTGCTTTTCTTCTTCTTCTTCAGGAGCATCTTTCAGTGAGTCACAACAGCCTGACAACCTTACATGGAGAACTGTCCAGCTTACCAAACCTACGGGTAACTAACACATAACATAATAAACAACATAAAAATACTGATGATGCATCTGGATAGGTTGTTAAAAACTGTATATGAGCACATCACAGACTTTGTTGTTTTGTTAAACCATTGGTTTTGATTGAATGCTATACATGCCAAACTCACTTTGTGAGCTTGGCACGGGTTTTCTGGCCCAACCACAATGGCTTCTTTAAGCTTGTGTTTTGTTTGTGTAGTGTCACATTTTTTTTAAAATTTAATCTACACTTTGATATAATATCATCTAAAATATGTTTCATTGTGTTTGCAGGCAGTGGTGGCCAGAGCCAACAACCTGAAAAACTCTGGAGTCCCAGATGACATCTTTCAGCTGGATGACCTCTCTGTGCTGGTACACAAATAATATTTAATATATAATCACTCACAAACTCTGTCCCTGAGCCTCCCGTTCTCTCCTTACCACACCTTTGATGAGTTCATTGCAGCCAGCAACACCCTTTCCTTTAGTTCTTATGCTCCATTGCATTTACTGTCTACAACTCTATCAGGCCTTTCCTGACCCCTTCCTTTTTTCCACAGCGATATTTCCACTGAGGTGACTCACTGCAGTAATTGCCTTTCACCACACTAGTATCTCTATTTTGCCAGAGGGTAGGGCAAGGCGCAGTGAAATATATGTAGGAGAGTCAGCAACTTTTGCTGTTGGCTGTGCCATTATTCTCCTGCCGAGCTGGCATGCTTGATAAAGCAAGGTCAGTACGGTACTATGTTGGCTCCACAGTCTGTCTCCCAGGTGTCAATTACAGGCTCAGTTCTTAATCCACTTGTATAAAATAGGGTTGTTCCATTTCAGAAGCGCACAACAGGGGCTCGGACCTATTCTACTTTCTCTGTTAACTCTTAGTGCTGTCGGGCAAGCTGCACATTTTCTACTGTGTGGGACCTGGAAATAGTTGACTGCTTAACAAGGATCCCCTTATATGTGTAGTCCACCCTTTTCAGTACCTCTATATATTTTTTATGGTCTTACTCTGGAATAAAACTGAGAAAGCATCTCAGATGAGTAGTGAAATGCCTTCAGGATTATGCAGAACATCCATGTAACTTACTACTTGTAGATATACCATGACGTGTATGACTCATAACCTTCAACAACTCTTACTTTTCTTTTTTTGATTCCTCATATTCAATTCACTTTGAAAATTTGCTGTCCCAATAAAGAAATTTGGTTTGCGGATAATGTTTACAGCAAAAACATCAAACGAGGTGTTTCCCCAACTCATTCCCTTGTTTTCCGTCAGGATCTGAGCTACAACCAGCTGACGGAGATCCCCAGGGACCTGGAGAACAGCAGGAACATGCTGGTGCTGAATCTGAGCCACAACGGCATAGATTCCATCCCCAACCAGCTGTTTATCAACCTGACAGACCTGCTGTATCTGGACCTGAGTGACAACAAGCTGGACAGCCTGCCGCCCCAGATGAGACGCCTGGTCCACCTGCAGACGCTCATACTGAACAACAACCCGCTGATGCACGCCCAGCTGCGGTAAAGACACAAGCCAGCGTTTCTGCAGCTCGGGGATTTTCTAACTGTTGTGGATAAGTCAACATATTCATTATCTTGTTCAGTGGTTCTCTTTGCAGTAATAATGTATGCATGTCAGGAACACTGGCCCAAATGAATAAAGAGAAGAATGGGAAAAAAAAGGAATATTTATTTCAGCTCCATTAGCTCATATTGGAAAAAGCGTACATGCAGACATCAGAACTGAGCCGAGTTATGTGCATTTATTGCCCTCTACACACTTTTTCCTATATGTGCTATTAAAGTTGTAGTTAGTATTTCATACATAAATAAAAACAATGGTAAATTGAGTTACAAAACAATGTTATACACTTTATTTTGAGCACTGCACTAACTGCCTACTCTGTTTGTTTGTGTGTGTGCCTGTATCTGAGCAGGCAGCTGCCAGCCATGGTGGCACTGCAGACTCTCCATCTGAGAAACACCCAGAGGACCCAGAGCAACATGCCCACCAGCCTGGAGGGACTGACACACTTAGCAGGTAACACACAGACACCATTCTCTATATGCATCGTCTTATTCCTCCCAGACCACTCAAGTAGCGACCTGACACATTTTCCAGCCTGCCTTTACCTCTTGGCAGTTAGACCTGTACTTTGTGTTCACAAACACCTCCATATATCGTCGCTCTCTGTCTGTCACTATGCCTGACTCAGGTGCTAGACTGTGTGTGTATTACTGGCAGTGTGTCACCCTGTCTTCCCTGTTTCTGTCCCAGATGTGGACCTGTCATGTAACGATCTGACTCGGGTGCCAGAGTGCCTCTATTCGCTGGGCAGTCTGAAGAGACTGAACCTGAGCAGTAACCAGATCTCAGAGCTCTCCCTCTGCATCGACCAGTGGACCCAGCTGGAGACTCTCAATCTCAGCCGCAACCAGCTCACCTCACTGCCTGTAAGGACAACACAACACACACCCGACTTCCCAAAACACTGCTTTTTTTAACCGCCTCTGTTTAGCAGATGTCTTGGGGAAGTTACTTAACAGGAGCTGTTGCAGTGACAACAAATCTGTTTCAGATCTGTCATTGTTGCATCAAAAATTCATATTTATTTATTTATTTTTGCTATTAGTGCCAGCCCCCATGCTCTGCTCTCATCCCCTCCATTAAAGCAATCAATAAAAAACTGTTGTGCTGTACAGATCAGTGTCTAGCGCAAATGCTGCTGACTTCCTGCTCTGACTTGTCTCAGAGTTGTATTTCAGTCTGGATGGCTGTCTTTCTACTGTCTACCTTCTTTTGTTGTACTTGCTTATCTTGCCTACCTTTGATCTTTACTTTTCCTGCATATTGTCAGGCATTAACATGCTGGTCTAGTGCTTCAAGAAAAGATCTTATAAATGCAGGGGCTCAAAGCCCACAACAGTTTCTTCATGTCCATTAGTAGTCTATTGTTGAAGTGTTATTTGGCAAAATACTGAAATGCCTTCTTGCTGTGGATACAAGCATCACTTAAATGCCTAAAAATGTAAATCTGTCCCTCCTTTAGAAAGTCATTGCAAGGTTGGTTAATGGAGTGATTTACTAGTCTGATGAGATCTGTAGCCAGAACACTTGATTGTTGCCCAGCTGGTTGTTTATGCATTCTCCAGTACAATTTCTGCAAGCTGAAACTCTTTATTAATGTGTTTCAATGCAGTCTGCAATCTGTAAGCTGTCAAAACTGAAGAAGCTCTATGTGAACTCCAACAAGCTGGACTTTGACGGGGTTCCATCAGGAGTGGGCAAGCTGGCCAGCCTCACTGAGTTCATGGCCGCCAACAACAACCTTGAGCTCATCCCTGAGGGGCTCTGCAGGTAGACTTAAAACACACGCACACACACAAACACACACAAACACATACGCAGATTAGCAGTTCTATGACTGAGCAGCTACCGATCATTACATTTGATTATACACTGTTAATCGGTGGTCTCTAATTTGAGTCAATCCTATGTTATAAAAAGCAAGAATCACACGTGTCTTCGAGTGGAAGAAGTGTAAAATCTGCTGTGTTAATGTCTTAGTAACTGTTCCATGGCATAACAAGTAGTGGGTGTTGTGTGTCTTGACATGTAAGAAGTCTGAGGCTGCATGCAGGAGCTTTAAACTACTTTGCAAAGAATTCAGTGTCAATGATACCTACTCGATGTCAGAAGGTAGAGGATTATTACTCAAGGACTGTGTCACTTGGTTTTTGACAAAAACATTGCTGATACTTGCTGTTTCTCTGAGTGAACCGTTTGTTGGCCAGTATGGCTGAGGTTCAAGAAGAAAACCACTAGTATACTTCACTGTCAGCAAAACTGACATTTGACTAATGACAGGTCTTAGCGCTGCAAGCAGTTCTTTATTCATGGAAGTAAAATGCTGTGGTGGTTGTCTGTGGTATGTCAGTGTTTTTTATCGTAGCCTTGGACAAGGCCTTGGCCATATGCATAGCTTGTAGCTTATAATATGCCAGGGTTTTTTTAATAGTCTTTTTAGACTAGGAATATGTTACACAGTGACACTTTTTAAATGCAAATTCCTTAATCTAAAATGCTTCCCTACATGATAGTGCCACCATAAAGCACTGTTCAGAGTTTCTACATTTCTCACAGCCACAGCGTAGACTTTTATAAATTGACTGTGGTATTGGCTGATTGTGTTTAATATGACGCATTTTATCACTGGTAAGTGTTAGTTTATGTGATGGTGTGGTTTTGTGTTGTCCAGGTGTGGGAAGCTGAAGAAGCTGGTGCTGAATAAGAACCGCCTGGTAACGCTGCCTGAGGCCATCCACTTCTTGACTGACTTGGAGGTATAGTGCTAACCCCACTCACCAAGTACACTCACAACACTAGACTCATGCTGCCTTTACAAAGAGCATTCATACTGGGATAATGGTGGAGCTGACATGAGTTTTACCACAGTGTAAAGATATCAAGCTGCAGAAAAAGAGGATTAAAGTAACCTGGTTCTAAGCCATGTCATGACCTAGGAGAAAAGTAGGAGAAAAACTCAACCAGACCTGGTATTAGTTCTGTGCAAAGTAATGCCACAGAGTTAAAAATCTGTGACAGCCAGGCATCTCGACCATGGATCATGAATCAAAAAGAGCCAAAGAAATCCAAATTCTTGAGGAACCTCCTGTAAAAGCTTAAATATTTAAACCAATGTGTTTCGGCTTCAACAGCGTTCTCTGGAGTAACAGGGTTGTATACATAATCAACAACAAATATGTCCAGTAGCATCCATAATGGCTGCTAGAGAGCTCATAGACCAATCAGCTAGTATTTAAAAACAAATAAAGCCAGAGCAATGCCTGTGGAGAAAATGTGGCAATCATTTTGTGTTGCCCACTTCTAATGATAAAGAACACACACTCAACAGACAATTATAGATAAAAGTTGTTCTCTCCTCTATGGAAAGAATATCAAGTCACTCTCCATTAGAACAATCTGTGTCTTTATTGGCAAAGATAAATAATTCAGTTGCTTGGTGGCTCTCTTCAGCTTGTCATATATGTGATCCACCAAGCAGCACTTTATTTCAGCAAGTTTTAGAGTTGGTTCTCACTGCCTGCTACACACACAAACTGCCTCCTTCTTATTGACCTCTTTGTAGATCCTGGATGTGCGTGAAAACCCTAACCTGGTGATGCCTCCTAAGCCAGTTGACAGGACAGCAGAGTGGTACAACATCGACTTCTCCCTACAGAACCAGCTGCGGTTGGCCGGGGCCTCACCTGCTACTGTAGCTGCTGCTGGAGGAGGTGTGTCTGTGTGTGTGTGAGTGTGTGTGTGTGTGTGTGTGTGCGTGCACATGTTGATGCCTGCCTAAATCGCTGTATGTTTAGGAGAATGGAATCAAGAGCCAGTTACTTTTTACTGCTATCATAAAGCCAGTGCCTGTGTTGGTGCATTTCCTGGAGACTTTGTGTGCTTAAGTTGAAGACTGTTAACATTACGGTTTGTTCTCATCTCAAGGAGCCAGCCCCCGTGACCCCCTGGCGAGGAAGATGAGGTTGAGAAGAAGGAAGGACTCTGCTCAGGACGATCAAGCGAAGCAGGTGCTGAAGGGCATGAGCGATGTCGCACAGGAGAAGAAGCACTTGGAGGTAAGATAATAGAGGATAAACACAAGAAGAAGGATTGGGTTCACAGGCCAGGAACAATAACTGTATAAGCATAGATGCCAAAGAAGATGGCAGTATCAGTGTTAAGGTTAGATAATTATTTTCTACTGGCACCTCTATGCTAGAAATACATACAATCATGATAGTGTATAGGTGTTTTAGATTAAAGCATCTACTGAGTGATGTAATTTGTCATTCATCTGTTGGAAATTGTCTCTTGTATCACTTTATATCATTTTATTTGTGTTCCCTTGAGTACAATCGGTGAGAGCAAGAATTTTGTTCAAGTTCATTGGAGCAGAATCCCAGCACAAAAGAATGGGAGTAAATGATCATGACACAGCAAAATCTGAAATGAAAGTATGAAATTTCACCAAATGAGGAATATGAGCAATTAGTGTAACGCTTCCACTACTACTTAGGCATTTTTAGTGGTTTAGAAACATCTCCAGCAGCGATTGTTTTTATCATCCCCCATATCACATGACCAGTGTAATTATTTTCCAAGGTTTTACCAATGCGTTATTTTCCCTCTGCAGTGGTGTTTGACAAATTTGGGTCATAGTGTCTCTAAGATGCAGGAAGAAGAGCCAGGAAAGGATCAAAGATAGAGGAAAAGACAAAATATTCTGGTTTTCCATTTTGTTAAACTAGAATTGTGGTGATTTTTGCAGGAGAACGGCGACCTGAAATATGGAGACCTAAAAATACGCCGCTGGGACAAGAATTTGGAGAAACCTCAACTGGACTACTCTGAGTTTTTCATGGAGGATGTTGGCCAGGTACGTGTGCGTGCGTGAATGTACAATATTCAACCTTTCCTCTACCTACAGCTACAAGCCCTGGTGTGCTCTTAGTCAACCTGGTGTGTTAAAAGTGTTTAAAAAAATTATCTTGGTTCAAATGTCAACATTTCTCTTTTTACTGCGTCTCCTCCCTGTAGGTTCCAGGTTTGACTGTGTGGCAGATAGAGAACTTTGTTCCCATGCAGGTGGAAGAAGCTTTCCATGGCAAGTTCTACGAGGCTGACTGCTACATCATACTCAAGGTAACGCAAAATCCACTTCCTATTAGACTGTTGGATTAATCTTCTCCAATCTAACATTAGATGTGTTTCTGAGATAAAGAATTTTAGATGCTCATATGGTAGCGAGACGAATTTATCTAGTCTCCTTTTCCCGCTGCTGTCTCCCTCCACTGCACCATTCCCCTCCTCCCTTTATCCCTCCATCTTTCTCTCATGGTTCTCTCGGTCTTTGTAGACCTACCTGGATGATAACGGGGCGCTGAACTGGCAAATCTTCTACTGGATCGGCCAGGAGGCCACGCTAGACAAGAAGGCGGGCTCTGCCATCCACGCTGTCAACCTCAGGAACTTCCTGGGAGCCGAGTGCAGGACGATACGGGAGGAGATGGGAGACGAGAGCGAGGAGTTCAGTGCAGTACGTTGAAACATGCACACAAATGCTGCAGTAATTTAGAGATTTATGATACTTAATAGGAAAAACGGCAACTGAGAATTCTTCCCAGCTTACATAAATGCTGCATGCTTTTGTAATTGACAGTTTCTCTTTGTGTATATGTGATTTGTTTGTCCTGTGTGTAGGTGTTTGACAATGAGATCTCCTACATTGAGGGAGGAACAGCCAGTGGTTTCTACACTGTGGAAGACACAAATTATCCTGTCCGGTAAGCTGGGAACAACTTTTCAAAAACACATTCCTGTTGTAAACTGTATTTACCTTCTTTATATTTATAAACCTCTTTGTGAACGGCGTGCTTGACTTTTTAAAATTTCTTTGTTATTGTAATGCCTTTGTGAAGATCTTTTTGGGTCAATTTTGTCATTTTTTTTGAAGAGCTCTGTACAAATCAAATTTCTTTGTAGTTGTTATGGTAGAAACAAATCTTTGATGTTTGATTCTTGCAAATCCAGTCTATTATCATTTGAGCTTCCTGTGATTTCAGATTCTCAGTCAATAGCTATATGTTTCCAAAAGTGTATTCCCAACAATTGTTGGTAAAGAGGCTGCACATCTGCAGCCGATAATTTAATTCATAAATTCTGTGTACATGACCTATCCCGGACTGTTCTAGCTGGATGTTTCCTTTATGTTAAACTCTGAAAGTTTTCTTACCAGGTCTGAACCCCTTTTTGTTACTTCAGGTTGTACAGAGTTTATGGCAAGAAAAACATCAGGCTGGAGTCTGTACCTCTAAAAGCCTCCTCCCTTGACCCACGGTGAGAAACACACCACACACACATGCATCCTTCATAAATACACTACATGATAAACGCTCACATTCATAATCTGGCACTCCTTCCAACACAAATACCCTGTTCCTCACAGGAATGGGCCTCTCTTCCCTGTCTCCTCCATCTCTCTCATTGTTTGATAAACACAGTCATTCTGAGTCTACTGTACTTAGTTTTTATAACTCTTTTCTGATGTGCATGCTTTCTCCCTTGTTGTCGTGTTGTGCTAACATACTTTTCTTCCTTCCCTGGTAGTTTTGTCTTCCTCTTGGACACGGGACTGGAGATTTTTGTCTGGAGAGGAGCAAACGCTACACTCAGCGGCACCACCAAGGCCAGGTAAGAACACATAAACATCACACTATTTTGATTTCTGTTTTGTTTTTTCCCTCTTGTAGCCAATCATGCATCCTCACTATGTAACAGAGTTTCATACTGTAACGCATTAAGGAGTAC
>OMKZ01034148.1:0-12919 GCA_900302535.1 Neoniphon sammara | reverse complement strand
GACAGCAACAACAACCCCGAGCGCTTCCTCAGGGAGAACCCCTACTACGACAGCCGCGTGGTGGGCAAGTACTGTGAAAAGCGAGACCCGCACCTGGCCTGCGTGGCCTATGAGAGAGGACAGTGTGATCAGGAGCTGATTAATGTGAGTTTGGACCACCATCAGACTTCATAATAATTTACTGACTCATGACTTGTATGATCTAGTCAGAATGAGACCTATAAGATGATGCTGTTTTTGTTTTGTTATACAGTATCCTGGCTTATTTTTATAAATTATTTTTATTTTATTTTATTTTTTTATTGTATTTTATTTACTTTTTATTGTTCAAAGAAGCATATGGACTTGGCTAACAGTTCCCTTAAACCACATTTAGTGGAATAAGTGGTAACATTTGCAGTGATGTAGGAACATGGTAACTAGCTTTTTGGCTTTTATCTGTGTTTTCTTAAATGATGTGGATGTGATCCATAATCACCATAAAGAAAGCCCCCACTCTGGTACTGCTGCTGAAAGGTGCGCAACTTGCTTTTCCTTTTTCTTGCTCCATATGTTAACCGTTTTTGTGCATCATGCAGGTGTGCAATGAGAACTCCCTGTTCAAGAGTCTGTCTCGCTACCTGGTGCGCCGGAAGAACCCTGAGCTCTGGGCCAATGTCCTGCTGGAGAGCAATCCCTACAGAAGACCACTCATCGACCAGGTAACTAGCTTCTGTCTTCTCTTTTCCTAAGTTAGACCGTGTGAATTTAAGTAATTTAGATCATCTGTTTGTGCAGAAAGCTGCTGGCGTTCAGTAATTTAATCATTCCTTTAGTGCTACATTAGCATACTCAAGCATGAATACTTGATTAGCCTTTTCAAAAATGTCTTGGCATTGTCAGTCTGTTTTGTTTTTTTTTTTAAACTTATTTTCTTGTTTTTCTGTCTGTTTGCTCCAGGCCTCTTGAGTTGTAATCTTACTTACATTTTTCTATACGTTATTTACAACATCAGATGTGTTGCATCAAGTCCTCTCTTGCCCTCTGCTGCAGGTTGTCCAGACAGCCTTGTCAGAGACCCAAGATCCAGAGGAGGTGTCTGTTACAGTTAAAGCCTTCATGACCGCTGACCTGCCCAACGAGCTCATTGAGCTTCTGGAGAAGATCGTCCTGGATAACTCTGTCTTCAGTGAGCACAGGTGAGAGAAGGACCCATTGTGGTTCGATGTGACTGAATGTAAATGAAATGTCTGCACTGCACGTCTGTCGTGTTTTTTTGTTTTTTTTTGTTTGTTTTATGCACAGCAGTTCCATGCAAACCTTGAGTTCAGGCATCTAGCTGGTATTTGAACATTCTGGCATGAGGCAGTCTATTATTTTGTGTTATTGTGTCGCTTTCCTTTTTGTAGAAATTTTTGGAATTGACCTACAACATTGTTTGGCACCTTAAAACTGCTTTTGAAGTGTACAAGTAATGTTATTTTACATATTTGGCAACACATAAAACCAAACCCTCTCTGAAACCCTTCCTTCCTGGTTCTTTCAGAAACCTCCAGAACCTGCTGATCCTGACGGCCATCAAGGCCGATCGGACCCGTGTCATGGAGTACATCAACCGTCTGGACAACTATGACGCCCCGGACATCGCTAACATCGCCATCAGCAATGAGCTCTTTGAGGAGGCCTTTGCCATCTTCAGGAAATTTGATGTCAACACCTCTGCTGTACAGGTCAGTGGGCTGCTGCTTGACTCTGAGAACTCTATTAAAATATAGAAACAGATAGACAAGTCCAAAAAGCTTTTCACTGTTGGCAAGATTTAAGCCAACCTAGTTCTTCAGGGATCAGATCCTTGACCCTAAAGCTTTGTTTTCCCCGTGTTGCTGTAATGTGATCTGAACGTTGTCTCATTGTATCCAGGTCCTTATCGAGCACATCGGTAACCTGGACCGGGCCTATGAGTTTGCTGAGCGCTGCAATGAGCCCCCAGTGTGGAGTCAGCTGGCGAAGGCCCAGCTTCAGAAGGGCCTGGTCAAAGAGGCCATCGACTCTTACATCAAGGCTGATGACCCCTCTGCTTACATGGAGGTGGGGCAAGCTGCTGCCCAGAGCGGTAAGATGAGCTTCATCCTTCCTATTCATGCAAAGGGTGCTTTCTTAGTCTCACATGTTGATCTGAAGGAATAGAAATCCTGTAAAACAAACTTCTAAATGAAGTCACATCAGCCAAATATTAATTATTTTTTGTTAAAGTTGGATCTTATCACAGTGTTCGTACAAAGTCTTGAAAGTTTGGAAAATATTTAATTTTAACCGTAACGTTTTCAAGGTTAGAAATATGCTTGAATTCAAATATACTCCTTGAAAAATGCTGGTGTTTCATCTACATAACCAATCTTTTTAATATTTCAAACGATTCCGTAGAAATTGGCAAACAGTAAATAATCATGATCAAAACTGCAATCTAAATTAATTTGAACAGCTGGTAAAAAATAAACAAAGTGACAGTATACATTGATGACTGTGGGTATAAAGGAATTCTGTAAACTATTTTTCGCAGTTGCATTTAAAGTAACAGTTTAGATGATAAAGGCTTCGAGAGTCTGGAAACTTTGGTTTAAATACCTTGAAAATGCTTGAAAAGGGCTTGAATTTTACTCTCTGGAGGCTGTATGAACCCTGTTATTAGGGTTGGTATAATTTTTAATGTGAATTTCAAGAGTGAGATTTATTGGACTGTTTGGATAATTGTCTGTCATATCATGAAGAGGGGAAAGGGGCACTTTTATTATTTTGGTAAAGATAGGTTGATGTGCTTTTGAAACTGATGGGAGTTGTGCTGCATTCAGGTAACTGGGAAGACCTGGTGAAGTTCCTGCTGATGGCTCGTAAGAAGGCGCGCGAGTCCTACGTTGAAACAGAGCTGATCTTTGCTCTGGCCAAGACCAACCGTCTGGCTGAGCTGGAGGAGTTCATCAACGGACCCAACAATGCTCACATCCAGCAAGTAGGTTTCGGGAATCATGCACTAAAGGGCAATCACACACAAACACAGCTGCTGCCACTCAGCCGCGTTCTCTTTGCTCTCAGATTCAGACATAAAAATAAAGCATCTGTTTTACTATTTCACCATTGTTCTTTCTCTCTTTGATCTCGCTCTCTCTTGTTCTGTCCCTTCTCCCTCAGGTGGGCGACCGCTGCTATGACGACAAGATGTATGAGGCAGCTAAACTGCTTTACAACAACGTGTCCAACTTTGGCCGCCTGGCCTCCACCCTGGTGCACCTGGGAGAGTACCAGGCAGCTGTGGATGGAGCCCGCAAGGCCAACAGCACCCGCACCTGGAAGGAGGTGACACATGACACAGTTCAGCTGATAACTCTCAGCAAGGAGTAGGGCTCTATCCTGTGGAGACTTGGAGAAAACACAGAATAGGGTCTTATAAAAGAATAATTTTTCATGGACTGTAGCAGGGCTGTGAATTTTATTTTGTTTTCTAATTTCATGCCTGCTATTTTGATGTTCCTGAACAGATTCCTGACGTAGACAAAAAAAAACAACATAAAAATCGCACTGTCAGGAGCTGAGTTCTCTCATGTGGGTTTAGGGGCAAACCATATCAAGTCCATGCCTAGAGATAGTGTAATGGAGAAGTCCCTTGTCTTTGAAAATACATGCAGTGCTGCTGGCTCTGGACTGAATTTAGGCAGAATATTCCTCTACTCTGTCTCCCTCCAATTCAGTCCGGTTCGGTTTAATATACCCTTATTGGGCACGAGCGGAAATTTGTCTTCTGCTTTGCAAGCCATTAAGAAATTAGTAAAGAGACACCAAGCAGGAAATAAAAGTATGACATAAAAAGATAAAACACACAACATAAAAGCAGCAAATAAAATAAAATATGATACAGTAGATAAAAATACTAAAAACAGGACATTACATTACAGTGCAGGAACAGTAGACTTACCCAACCAGCCTCTGAGTTTCAAACATCTATGCAACATAGGAATTTAGTAGGCTTATTGCTTTTAGTACAAAGGATTTTTAATACACTTGGGTCTTGCTTTCTTAAAAATATATTCAGTATTGGCTGTAAAACCAAGTTTAAAATCAAAAACGGTCCCTCAATATACTTTAACTCCTCTGCGCCTGAAGAAGAAATACTGTGGGGTGTGGACTATCTCTATTTGGTAATAATACTCTGACTTCTTCCTCTGCTTCCTAGGTGTGTTTTGCCTGTGTAGATGGGAAGGAGTTCCGTCTGGCCCAGATGTGCGGCCTGCATATTGTTGTCCATGCTGACGAGCTGGAGGAGCTCATCAACTACTACCAGGTAAACAGGATCACACAGAAGCACTTGAGCCATACTTCTGGTGTGCTCAGCAGTAATTTTGTCAGTCACTCCCAAAATTATGTTTGACCATGAAATGACTGATGCAAGTTGGATTTAACTGAAATTCGAGCATTATGATTGATAAATGACCTAATAATGACAAAGGACAGCTGGATGCAATGAATGGACAGTGCATTCTCACCAGATAATCTGTCCATGTTGCTCCTTCTTGTTTTTCAATCTGAAATGTGCCCAAACATATGCACTGAGTTTTGCTGGCTCCTGCCACAGAAGTACCTCGGTCAAGTTGGACCCTCATACTTTTAAAAGCTGTAATGAAATGATCACTTTCTCTGGAAGAAAAAAGTTTATTAACAATTTTATATTACCTGGTAGAGGGATAAAGGTTTGTCTCATTGCATGTCCTTGTGTCCCTCCAGGACCGTGGTTACTTTGAAGAGCTGATCACCATGCTGGAGGCCGCCCTGGGCCTGGAGCGTGCTCACATGGGCATGTTCACTGAGCTGGCCATCCTCTATTCCAAATTCAAACCCCAGAAGATGAGGGAGCATCTGGAGCTCTTCTGGTCCCGTGTCAACATTCCAAAGGTGGGTGAGGGCAACTCAACAGCAACATTTTCAAAGGAAACAGGATGAAATATAAATTTTACAGATATATGGGATCTGATGTCATTTCCCCATGTGCTGTATATGGATGAGCATCTTCATAGAGCCGTGATGGGATGATCAGAAAATGGGGAGTGAACAAGAATGGATATATTAGACAGGTTTTCAAGTATGAAGTTGGAAAAGATCAAAATTATTCTCATCTACTCTTATTATTACATATTAATAATGTTAAATGAAGATACAATTAGCATAATTTTCTGCCACCTCTCTTATAATTGGTACAAATATTTGCAGCCATAGATAAATAAAAAATTGCAGTTATGGCAACAAGCTGTGTACTTGAGATAATTTAACTACCCTTATGCTTGTGCAGTGTCCTCATGTTGACCATCCTGTTGATACAGCTTAAAGATCTGAGAGGGTGAGAGGCTTACCCTCCGTCTCCCTACATCTCTACCCCCAGGCAGTTGTAAAAAAGGAAAGTGTTCCTGGTCACTTTGACTAATAAAACACAAGTTAAGGAATTAACCTCTGTCGATGTGTGTGTGTGTTTCAGGTCCTCAGGGCAGCAGAGCAGGCCCACCTCTGGGCAGAGCTGGTGTTCCTCTACGACAAGTACGAAGAGTATGACAACGCTATCATCACCATGATGAACCACCCCGCTGACGCCTGGAAGGAGGGCCAGTTCAAAGACATCGTCACCAAGGTACAGGGGCCTTTCATCCTTCAGGATTTGCCTGTGTCTTTGGCTTGTGCAGAACTTAAAGCTTTTTCATCCACTTGACACAGTAGCTGAGGGGCTGATCAATTCCCAAAGCCTGTGATGGCAAGTCCCATCATAATGACCTGTTACTGTGTCTGAAATATTTGCTATTTAATTGTACACCCATCCAGCACATGTGTTTGTTGTTGTAGGTGGCCAATGTGGAGCTGTACTACAAGGCCATCCAGTTCTACCTGGAATTCAAACCGCTGTTACTGAACGACCTGCTCATCGTTCTTTCTCCAAGACTGGACCACACACGCGCTGTCAACTTCTTCAGCAAGGTCCGGGGCCAATATTGCTTCCCATAACATTTCTCAAAGTGCTAGAGAAGCATGTGTCACTTCACAGTGAAACTGACCTGCAGTAATAGAAAAGAAAAACACTGTGGATCACTCATGTAGAATCATGAGATGTTACAAGAAGCTACACATGGAGCTAGCAGATAGAAAAATGACAAAGTGCATCTGAAGAATTCTCATATACTAAGAATTAAATGGAGTCAGTGCTTGACTTTTTCTTTGTTGATGTTACTTTTATGCTGAGTTATCAGCCAAGGTTCATGTGATAGAAAATGATGTGTCAGCCTGTTTAAGTAATTAAGAATGAACATTTTGTGCATGTGATTTTTCTCCAGGTCAAGCAGCTATCTTTGGTTAAACCATACCTGCGGTCGGTGCAGAATCACAACAACAAGTCGGTCAATGAAGCACTTAACAACCTCTTCATCACGGAGGAAGACTATGCGGTATTATATGTCAATGTTGTCCAGTATGTTTCATACAAGATACAAATATACAAACATTCACATACAAAGATAGTATGTGAATCTAATATGATTAGATTATTTAGATATCTTTATCTTGGCTAAAGAGAGAAAATCTGCTATGGCAGGCCCTTTCATCAAGTATGTGGTAATGGACAGTGTAATAAACAGAAATGGAGGAAGGGCACAATACACTAAACCATTCAACCAGTCCCCTTTCTTTATTTTTACCTGCAGGATAAGTGTCTTGAAAGAGATCCATTTTTCTGCCTGTCTTCTAATTCCCCCTTTCCCTGTGTCCTGTCTAGGCTCTGCGCACCTCCATCGATGCCTACGACAACTTTGACAACATCTCGCTGGCCCAGGGCCTAGAGAAGCATGAGCTGATCGAGTTCAGGAGGATCGCAGCTTACCTTTTCAAGGGCAACAACCGCTGGAAACAGAGCGTGGAGCTCTGCAAGAAGGACAAGCTCTACAAGGTCCATAGCCACTAAAGCAATGACAAACCTCCAGACTCCTTGTCTGTCAAGGCACACAAGTTCCTGCTATTACCATTCACAAGCACAACCATTGACCAAGTAGACTGTGTTGAGATCAGAAACAGATGTATGTATGTGTATGATGTATGATGTAAATTTTTATGGTTGGGTGAGTGTAGGGTGGGCAGGCAGCTTTAGAGGATACCATGAAGTATACATGTATCTCCTAATTTTGATGTTGTTAGTATGTATCTGCAGTGATTAAGCTTTTACCAGTATGAAACTTGTTAACTTTCACTATTTCCCCAATCAAATCAGTTGACATGTAATTGCGTCCTCTTCTGTGCAGGATGCCATGCAGTACGCGTCAGAGTCCAAGGACACGGAGCTGGCGGAGGAGCTGCTGGCCTGGTTCCTGGAGGAGGACAAGAAGGAGTGCTTTGCTGCCTGCCTATTCACCTGCTACGACCTGCTGCGGCCCGACGTGGTGCTGGAGACCGCCTGGAGGCACAACATCATGGACTTCTCCATGCCATACTTCATCCAGGTCATGAGGGAATACCTCACCAAGGTGGGTTGGCCAGAACTGTAGAGGTCACCAGGAGACCAGAGGTGCAGTGGGTGTCAGGACAGGGTGGTTAGCTCTGTGGGAAGTTTTCTTCAGAGAGAAAGGATTAATGTGTTGTAGACACTTTATGGATTTGTTAGGTAACTACGGTGGTTTATAAGAAGGTAGAAGGGCAAGATGACCTATTGATTACCCAAGGGCTTTTTTTTTCGCCTTCAGTGTTTAGACACGAGTGAAATAGTATTTGTGAATTTGTAATAATCCATTTGAAGGCCCAGATGTGTGGAGTTTACCACATCAGACCCATTCAGTTGGGATGCAAGAGTAAAGTACTAAGTTATAAACTGACTTATTTATTCCTCATTCTTTGCATTATGTGACATACCCCACCCATCTGGTGCTTCGGGCAGATTAGAACAAATTCTAAAATTTTTATGCAAATACTATTTGGACCATGTGTGGATGTTTTCTATGCAGTCTCATGCAGTTCTTCCAGACAATGTTTAAAGCCAGAGCCTCCAACACTGCCTACTCCTTCCTTCATCCATGCTCATCCTCCTACGCTTCTGTCAATCACATGTCACTATTGGTGTTTTCCTTTTGATTTGGGTTTCCATCCATCCAAGCTACTTTTCCATACAAATGTGTTCCAAAGGAGATTCATAACTGCTGTGTTGCTCCTCATGCCACATGTGTCTGTTACAGTACATGGCATAAAATATGACCCACTTAATGCTTTCACAGTAGGCCTGCTAGACAAGATAATGCGATGGCTGCAGACCTGAGTCAAGCTGTAGTTGTAAAAGAATTTGTAGTGTTTATTTAACATGCTTGTGGTGTCAAATTGGTGGATTTTACTACATCCAAACAGAGTGTGGCAGGTAAGTTGTCAGTCACTGAAAAGTATACCTGACAGACTTTCATATACTTTTCCTGTAGTTGACTAAACTTACCAATATTTATTAAATCTCACTGATTTGGTTTTCCAAGCAGGCTAAAAACAAGGAGTTATATGCTACCAATGCTATATGCTACTTAACTGTAGTTCTTTATTAGTCCTCTTCTTAAGTCATCATTTTATCAATTAACCATCGCACACTGTAGTTCCACAGTGCCAGAGTAATCTCAAGTGTGCATTTGTATCAAAAGTGGCCTTGCTCGCATCTCTCGCTCTAGTGATTTTTCTTCTGATTTTCTGTAAGCGATGATTCTTCTGTTTGTTTGCTGTTTTTTCTCTTTCTGTCTCTTTTCTATTTTGGGAGACTTCCATTTGTTTTTTTCTCCTTAAGTTGCCTTTCTGAATTTCCCTTTCAGGTTGATGCGATTAAGGAAAAGGTGAAAGTCGAATCCATTTTCCAATCATTCTTTTTGACCCCTGCCCCCTGCCCTGTAGCCTGTAGTTTGGAGGAGTAATACTAGCGGAAACTGCATGCCCCTCCCTCCCCATGTCACTCTGCTGCTTCTGAGTGTACACTCCACATTTCCACTAGACTACCTACCTACCCACAAGACTCCAGAGTGGGGCTCTCCTGCGCCCGTCCCATGGGAGTGCACTGGCCTGCTGGTAGCTGTGATGGCTCCATGAACTTTCTCAACCAAGATTTTGACTGAGGCTTGACCCAGAACAAGGAATGAAGAACTAGTTACTGACAGACAAAAACACGAGGGCTGTAGCAAGATTAAGCATATTCTTTAGAAGTAACTGCTCTTTGCCTCCTCCTCCAAATATTTGCTATATTTCAAAAATCAGTTATTAATCAATTATTGCCACACTGACAAAAAGTATTTCTATGGAAAAATTATGTCAGCTGAGATTATGTTTGTGGATTCATTTTGGCAGTTGTCTAAATGTGGACAGTTACCACAGATGCTAACTGATCCTCCATCAGCTGCCTAAACTCCACTATTAGTTACACTTTGATTTTGTTATACTTGGTGTAAGTATAGCTTTTTGTTTTTGGCAACATTACTATGGAGTAGTGCCGTTCTAGTTGATTAAATTGATCAGTTGATAGACAGTTAATCTATTATAATTTTGATAATCATTTGTCAGTAATTTGTCAGGTAAAAATCCCAAACATTTGCTGATTACAGCTTCACTAAGATCACTAAGATGGTAAGATTTGTGTACCATCGCCTCCATTCATATCATTATGAAACTAATACTTGGGGTTTTTTGGTTGCTGGTCAGACTAAGGAAGCAGTTTGAACGCATCACTGATTACTTCTGATGAACATTTTTCATTATTTTTGACACTTAATAAACAATTAATCAACAAAATAATCAGTATATTAATCAACAATGAAAAAATCGTTAGTTGCAGCCCTATTTTCCTCTACACATTAAAGTCCATTTTTTGTTTTGTTTTTGTTTTTTTTTTTACTTGCACTTCCCTAATAGCAATTGCCCAGCATGAAATTTCACTGATGTGGTCACTTTAGATAAGATAACATTAGGTTGTATAACAGCATCCCAATCATTTCAGTCCATGTGAGTTTGTGCACATCAGTAACTAATCCATTCCTTGTTCGAAGCCACAGTCATGAAGCCCCTAGCCTATCCTTGAACTCCCGACACTAAGAGCCATTCTCTTGAAACACTCCCAGCCACCCACTTATCCCAGCAAGCCCAGCATCTCTCCCGGGTCATGACTGAAGAGCGCTACTCTGGATAACTGCCTGACCTGCTGTGGTCAGGTCCTTTTTTCTCTTAGACCTGTAGATAGATACTAATGTCAAGTTGTCTGTAACACCACTCAGCTGCAGTCTGCTGCTAGCTGTCAACCCTAAACCAGCCAGGAATTCTTGGTTCAAGTTATTTGGAGGAAGCATATCATTTTGACATAGCAGAGGGGTTTTTGCGGTTATACAACACTGAGAAGTCCCTACTGTGAAAATTAAATCTTTTCACGGGAAAGGCCACATTTCATTTCCATATTTGGACGGAGAGCCGCGGCATAGACTGCAGCAAAGTGCAAGACCTAATTTCAGGAATAGAAGGAGCAATGCAGCATTTGATGAAGTGACCATCCTTTCAGAGAACTTAATATTTTCTCTCTGTCTGTCCATTCTACCGAATTAATCTCAAATCTGTAAAACAACATGTTTTTAGTTGACAAAACATTAACATTCTGATTTTTTTGAGGTGGGGTTTCTTCTATATGTTCCTTTGTTTGAGTATTCTTCACTACTGTAAAGTGTGGTCTCTTCAGTGACAAGCACCTAGGGTGTGTGGAGAGCATATAACCTATAGTTTGAGTGTGTTTTACAACAAAATAAAATAAAAATAAATTTACAAGACATGACGAGCAGGACAACAAGCATGCATTTCCCCGTTCCTCTGTAGCATTAGCAGCACTCCAGGCCCGGTTAGGTGACATTGTTGTTGGCTGTGCCTGCTTCTGGAAGCCTTGGATTGGCTGTACAACCCATCCCCTTCACCCTCTTTCACACTCCTTCCACTATGGCTCTCTGCTTCTCTTTCTTTCTCATGCACTCTTTTAACAGAGAAAATAACCAAATTGCCGCTTCAGCATGTCTCTCTTCCCTTCTTCTTTTCAAGTGAAACAACAGCCTGTCTTTTCTTGAAACAGCCTGCTTATCTAGACTTTCTGACTGACTCAGTAGTTGTAGACCAGCCTAGTATGTAGAGAACTAAGCCCAAAGCTGTAAGAGAAACGGTTATCGCATAATATTCTCTGTAACTTTAAATCTTGAAGCTTCAGACTGTCGTAGCCTAGGGTTATTTATTAAGCTTCTTGCTGCTTGCTTAATTCTGTGAATTTTGTCAGTCCTTGCCTTTGTCCCCTGCCAGTCATGGTCTGCCTCTGAGCTGCTTAACAAAATGTCCAAGAAACAAAAAAAAAAAAGAAGAGTCCTTTAACAAGTTGATTCTGCATTCAGCTGTGTCATTAAATACCGTGCCTGTTAATTTTCTTGTTAGGATGATAGAAAGCACTCAGAGAGCACGAAACTCTGCAAGCGTTCCCTGTTACGCCCAAAGACTTCATTCCTCTCAACTAAATTTTAAGTTCAATTGATGAGTTTACCCTACTAACATGCCTTAAGGATTGGAATCGCATCTATCCCCATGAGGGCCATAGATATAGCTAAAAACAATGATCACCAAATGGAAATTCAGATCTGGATCAGATAAAATCATTGTCTCCTTGGCCCAAGGCCTATCTGTCCACCAAAGTTCATGGACATCCATTGATAAGTTTTGAAAGATCTTGCTGACAGACAAACAGGGTCAAAAACGGCTGTTTTGGCAGAGGTAATGAATGTTGGTTAAGTTGACATCCTGTTTGAACTAGTGAGGGGTTGGTTCTCTACATACTCTACCTTTCAAACACATGAGAGTAGATCATTTGGGTGGCTGGATGGTGGGACCATTATTGCCTAGTAGCATTTTGTCGTTGTCTCCCTTCCTAATCCCTATTTAGCCTCCCTTATGTCTCACAAATAATGGGGTATCCATCTGTTGGACAGTAAAACCAAGCTCAGTAGAGTAGCCAATGTCTCTAGTCGTAGCTCCCGCTTTGGCCTTATAGTAGGCTCCCCTCCCAGTAGTAAGGCCCGCCTCTTGCGGCCAATCTTATTTCAATCTGGACCTAACTCATCTTCGCCTGTCAGGAATGGTCCCATCCGTCAGCCAGTGAAATAACCCAGAGGTCAGTTTTTACAAACCCGGTGTCTCAGCCCTCGCTCCTCAAGAGCTCCCTCTTGTGGTGTTATTGAGGACTTACGCCATTACCGCTCTGTCTCCCCATCAGGTGGACAAACTGGAAGCCTCCGAATCTCTGAGGCAACAGGAGGAGCAGGCTACAGAGTCCCAACCCATCGTTTATGGTAAAAGGATTTCTTTTACACATGATATCTGCATGACAGTGATCCATAATGGCCTTTACCTGGCACCTCTATTGAAAAAAAAAAAAGAGCTAGATTCTGTTCTTTCCTGCACTTCGTATTAGAGCTTGACTGATATATCGGCTGGCCAATATTATCTGTCTGATATCGACCTATCACATATATATCGTATTGGCATATATGTTGGCCAATACACAAAACAACACATATTGCAGTTTACTGTACATTAAAGCACTTTAGATCATTTAAAAACTGTATTATTATTAGTTTGTCCAGCAGAGTCTGTTGTTTACAATACTTGTTAAAGCATGTGAGTAGGCAGAGCAGCAACTCACAGTGAGAATTGTATTAAGTTGGCATGTTTATTGTTCAACTGTAAAATATCAATCCTCCATTACCTATCTTTATTACACCTACTTGATGACCAAATTTCAGACTCTTTGCTGCAAATGTGTTTTTGTGCATTAAAAAATATTGACCAACATATATCATTATTAGAAAGTCAAAAATTCAGTGCTCTCTAATATCTGTGT
>OMKZ01034146.1:21014-32277 GCA_900302535.1 Neoniphon sammara | reverse complement strand
TGATGGAGCCGCGGTGGGCCTAATCAGAGAGAAGGGGAGAGAGGGAGAGGGAGAGAGAGAGAGATGAAGGGTAGGGGGAGGCTGATTGGTGCAAATGAACAGTCAAAACGGCAGTCCCCACCCCGCACTGCCGCTTAACTCCACAATCTCCACACCCCGGCAGTTCATCACGCATGCACACACACACACACGTACACACACACACACTCGGATGCATCGACTGACACAACCCAACAGCCTCTCTTCCGCGCACACCGACTCAGAAACTGTCCTTTCTTCCTTCTTGCATTCACTCATTAATACAAACAAACAGTAAACGAGATGCAGATGGCACTGTTTAACTTATCGTTTATTGGCCTGTGTGTTTGTTATGTGCTGCTTGTTGCCAAGTGCGACATGCTTTGCTATTTGTGCTCGATATAAATATATATGGTTTAGAGTGTGCGCTCCTCCTCATGGCCCAGATGCAATTTGTTCAAATTGAGAAGACAATTGTTGTTTTGATTTCATTAAAATAGTGTCTGAAACATTGTCCCACACCCCCCAAATCTACCCTCTTTGTCTAAGCAGTATGCATGTATACAGCAAAACACAACACGCCATCCAGCACCATGTTTTCTCCTTTTTGCAGTCTGCTGTGCTGCTATCAGCCCAGCATTGCATGGAAAATCCAACACCACGTGCACACACACCCGTAACACACTCGCCGTACCTTCCATATCTCCTCCTCGCTCAGGGAGGTGAGGCGGTCGCTCTTCAGCACCTCCCTCAGGAGGCGGTAGGGCAGCTGCAGGGCCTCGTCCTGGTGGTTCTGGCTCAGCTCAGAGAGATGCTCCACCAGGAAGCCCACCACAGCCTCCTCCAGGGCGGGGAGGTGGAACAGGTCGGCCACGCGGTACAGCTCCAGGTAGTTCACACTGCTCAGTTCCTGCAAGGGAAGGTTACATACCTTACATCCATGTATACATACAGATCAGTGTCCTCCTCCTCCATGCATTAACCTGGGGGGAGGAAGGCTTCAGGAACAGCTGTCAGACCATGTGACCCACACATAACGTCACTGAAACTGGTGGATGAAATTTTCTCCTCTTACTTAGCCTTAGCAGTGGTAGATGAAACACTAATACAATTCATTCTCAGAGCAAATTGAGGGAAATTAAAGGGAGGAAAATGGAGATGGCAGCT
Source organism: Neoniphon sammara (assembly GCA_900302535.1). Classification (NCBI taxonomy): domain Eukaryota; kingdom Metazoa; phylum Chordata; class Actinopteri; order Holocentriformes; family Holocentridae; genus Neoniphon; species Neoniphon sammara. The sequence continues at coordinate 31,092 of OMKZ01034146.1, read as the reverse complement.
AACACTAGCAATAACACGAAATCTATCTTATTTAAGGGAAATATTCACAACCGACAATGGTTTTCCTCCCAAACACAATCAGGACCAGTTCCCATCACGGGGACCCTTAATGGGATTAAATTAGTGGTTTTATTCTAAATTGCTATGTATCCATTTTGAGGGAAAATGTCTCTGAATGTTGAGGATATTCTCTGCTCAGTATTTCAAAAATACATGACATGATCTTCTAAAATGTCACCATTTTGAAAGCAGATATCTTCAGGTAGCGATCAGCTTCAATAATGTCCCAAGTTTAGTTTTGTGCCAGTAATCATTTGTCACATTATTCAATTTATAGGTATCTTGTTTTGGAATGAAACTCGCCCAGATGTGTGTGCAAGAGTTGGACGTGAGAACTCCAAACATGTATTATGCAGCACATGTGCTATATTATACATCACACGCTGCACACATGAACTTAAATTAACAATGGATTGATTTCAGTAGCACTGTCAAATGACAATGATATTACAGATGCCAGCAATGGAGAGAAACAGAGACAGACAGATGGGGAGGGGTGGTAAAAGACAGCAGGATGAGCTGTGAGTAGTGGAATAACACTGCCATCTACTGGCTGTCCTCAAACACACACAAACAGATGCATAAATGTGTGATCCCAAAGAGTCTTCACAGAGGTTATACCCTCTCATAGGGTTCAACCACGATGGGTTTTTAAAGGCTGATAATTCTCATTTTTATTGAAACCATGGAAAACTAATAGCTTACGACAACATTCAGTGGCTTTATGTTTGACCATTTTCACAGCCAAAATAAAATAAATAAATAAATAAATAAATAAATAATACCTTGGCAGGTGGAAAAGCCTTAACAAGCCATCACACATTAAAAACAATATTAATACTCATGGCATTGTTCCACGTTAGAATCAATTAAGATAAGGGGCTTTCTATGGACAATTGGTCTAGTATTGATCAATTCTACAATAAACTAATAAAATGATAAAATGATAAGCAAATTGCATCATAACCATCATATCAAAGGTGGATAACACTGACTGATTCTTAATAATACAGGCCCAAACTAGCCTGATATAGCAGCAAACCACTGTATTGGTGTAACTGTCCCCTCTACTATGGACACTAACCAAATATTAACAGCCAGTTTTCATATGTTCTGCACACAAACATGTAAACAGACGAACAGATTAACAAACAGAAACCCCATCAGCAATGTTCAGCATGTTACACAGATGTCCATAGTGGCATATGGGCTGGTCCATTAATAGAAACCAACAGGAGAGAGCATCCATCCTGCCACCACCAGATGGCATGTAAGAGCACAGTTTACCATGCTGATGTAAATGTGTAATGACTGGAGGGGTAAAACATACTGTACCTAGCACGGTGGCAGGCATTTTTGCAGTTTCAGGTGATCTGTCTTTAAGATAAATGTCATTATAAAGAGGGCCACGATGTGATATAAATGAGATGAGACACAGTGCCTGGCTGCACATGTCAGCCTTTTCCTGTGTGAGTTTCTATCTGTGTATGTGAATTTGGTGAGTGCATGAGTAATTACTTAAAATGCAATTAAATACTATCAGACTACAGCAAAATACAATGAAATGCAATGAAAATACTTCATAATTTGCATCAAATACTTCAAGGTGATTCTGCTCTGCAGCAGCCTAGTTTTGCAGGACGCTCAGCCTAGTTAGACTGCAACTGCTACTATCCGACAGATCTAGGATGATTTTAGGGAAAAAATACATGAAATGGGCAGCAGGGTGCTTCAGTGTTTAAAAGAGATGCCCTTCAACCAGATGTCCCAGCAAGCATCTGCCCTGCTGAGGTGTCCTTGAGCAAGTCACTGAATCCCTAGCAGCTCCCAGGATGCAGTTCTGCATCTGGACGTGAGCTCTGACCTCCCTGTGGAGGGGGCAAGCAAGCAAAAATAGAATTTCCCCAGGAGCGATCAATATCCCATTATTGTGCTTTACTCTGAGTGACCTACAGTAGCTCTTTAATTACAGGTTGCAGCGGTTAGGTGGTAGTTAAATTTAAGTGAATGACATCAGTGATAAATATATGTTTTGGCATTTTGTTCTGTTAATAATAAAATATGCTGATTACATTCATATAACAACTGATTTAGTAGTAACTCCCACCAGTGGCCCTGATGAAAAATTCCAGGCCTTCCCATAAAAAAAGTCAGAGCACTTCCATGACCTAGAAATTTGATTCCTCCCTGCTTCGGTTAATCTCGTTTGTCTAAAGGGGTAAACAGTCTTTCAGGCTTTCCACTACAGTTGAGCTAAGACCACCATCTGACACAATGAAGGTGTGAAACAACAACATAAATGATATTCCTCAAAAAACAGCCACTGGTAAAACTCCCTGATATTTCTTGACTTTCTCAGAGAACTGATCACATTCCCTGACTTTCCCTGTCTGGAACACACACACCGAATTAAAACCTATGACTAGTCATTGGTAGTCACTGGTAGTCATTGCTGTCATTCCTGTCCCTGCAAACGCACAGGAGCATGCCTCCATTTCACACACCAAAAGCTCCGTGTGTATGTGTGTGTGTGTGTACCTGGATGAGGTAGTGGGAGCAGAGGCTGAGCAGCTCCAGCAGCTGAAGATGGCTGCCTGCAGAAAGTACATCCTGGATCACTGCTGGCTCCAGCAAGATCTGACCAGAGGAGAGAAATAAAGTCATTACTTATAGATCCATATGGTTTCATGTTTGTAATTGAGTTTTGAGTTCTATTTTAGCTTTACTTTAGTTTTTTAGTTCTATTTTAGTTTTACTTTAGTTTTTGGTTCTATTTTAGCTTTTTAGCCCATATGGCTTATTGTCTAATAGGTTAGTTAGTTAGTTAGCTAGTTGTAGTTGTGGCTGTAGTTGAGTTTTAGTTTAGTTAGTTTTAGTTTTTAAGTTATGTTATCCTACTCTAGATTCTTCAGAATGATGTGTTTCCTTGTTAGCTTTAAGTTGTCCATATGCTTGCTAACATCCTGTTAACAGGTGGCATGGCTGCTCTGGCTGTTTGGTAGTACCTGTCTCAAATCAGTAGTGTCACCCATCCCAATAGGCTGTTGCTGAGAGACGTTTCAACTACTGACTGAGAAATATTGAGAACTTGGTATGAGGTTCAGTCTAGGTCCAGCTGTATCTAGTGTCGAGAGCAGGTGTCCTATAGGTTCAGGAACACCAGAGGTCACTGTTGAGCCTTGGAGGTGTGATGGGTCCAACTTAACTGGGGTAGAAGGTGCCCGCTTGATAAGTACAGCGACATACCTACACTCTCACACTCAACCCTGTAACATTTAAATTAAATGGCTAGTGAATGGAGCTGCTTGTGTGATGGTGCTATAGCCTGATGTCCTCTACAGCAGCCATTTGTGGGTTACTACACCATTCATCTAACATCTGAATGGCACCAGAGGATTGAAACATCATGTAAATTATGTAAATAACTAACCTATCAGGGGTCCGCCGGCCAATCCACTTTTATTCTCAGTTGTATTATGATTTCATATGTAACAATAAAGATTGGAAAAATTAGTTGATGGCATAACAAGAATCTTATCATTTTTTAGGAAAACAAAGAGCTGTCACCCTAGGCTTTTGATGGCCCTAAACAAGCTTGTATTTATCGCCCCAAAACACCATAACCACCAAATTAGTCCTATTATTAGTATTGGTATTAGTATTAATATTTTATTGTTAGTAAGACAGCAAATATGGAAGAAGAGAAAGGGAACCCAGGACAGCTCAGTTACATGTGCCTTAGACAACCAAGCCACCAGGACACCAAACACAATTATTTTATTTCACTGTATTTTACTCAGTGCTTTGAGACCTTTCACTTTGCACTTCTATGGGACTATGAATCGACCCTGAAGAGTGTATTAATTATTGTCACTGGTAAGGGGCAGTGTATGGAAGGCATATTGTTTGTTCAGTACACACGTACACAATGTCCTGGTTTGTGTCTATCCTGAGCACACTAGCTGGGTTTTCACAGAGCTTAATGTTCCATTAGTCATTGGACTAATAGCCCAATCAGACTAAACATGCCTCATGTTACCACCTCCAACAATGGACTTAACCCATTCCCAATGAAATTTCGTTTGGTATGAAAGGGCAGGTATAAAGCTTTGATAATCCATTCAGAAGCACTGCCCTACATAGCCAAAGAGCCGTAACTGCAGCAACAGTGAAACAAAGAAACATTACTTTATATTTTATCCCTGTCCCAACTGAAACATTGATTGTACAGAAGTGGACTGTATATTGTTTATATTGCTTATTGGACCAATTTTTACCCATATGAACATTCTCAAGTTACTGTTTGTTTTTGCAGAATAATAGCAGCTAATGCCCTTCTACTGTTAGTGACAACATTTCTTGGTTAGATATGTTTTTCTATGCATGTTCATCCACTCACAGTTAGTGATGTTAAAAATACTCTCCTCAACACTTATCCCAATTGCATGCTTTTGTGCATGCGGCCTAAGCATACACATTATCCAATCACTTTAATTAGAATTCATGTAAACAGTTCATCTGGAATCTTCAATGATAAAATATTTAGCATGTAACCAGACAAATTCCCAGCTGGTATGGCAATAAACTATTGCTTTTTAAAAAAAAATTTTCTTCTTCGAGTGGAGCTCTAGCAGCAGATCCCCATTTATCACAGTGTGGTTTCTAGCCAGGCATGGGCACTGATCCAGTCAACCACTAGTACAGCCCAAGGACTTTTGTAATCTCTGTGCTATGATTCTTCGCTTCCAATAATAAGATCTGTATGAATAAAGCTTGTAAGAATATGAACAGTTCAGTGTCTGAGCAGTGGTCAGATCACATGACAAATCAGTCAGGAGGAAAGCACATCCCAGAGATGCATTCCTGTTTAAGATCACTCCTGCTTTTATTAAATGGTTATAAGCCCAGGTGAACTGCATACCGAAGCCAATTTAAAAACCATTCCATTTTTCTGCATGCTATGAAGCCTGGCTGTGAGCAGAAATCAAGGCAGCCAAAAATAATAACTGTAACTGAATGCCCTTCATATCCTGCTCTCCTCTCTACTCCACCAGTCCACTAGAGGTAAAGTACTTCAGTTTGACACAGCACAAGTCAGTTTTGTAATACCTGACTGCTTCATTGCTGTGTGGGAGTGCAGTGAGCCCTTGTCTACATTTTTGTGTACTTGTGCCATTTATGTTGCTTGCTACTTGCGAGCTGTTAACTGGACAGAAAGGCAAAAAAACAGCTTGCTTGCACAACAGACTATAAATCTATCATTAATGCTTCTACCCCTCTTGTGTACCAGCACCTGGGACATGTAGGTTCACTACACTCTTTCAGCTCAAACTAGTGATTTATGTTCCAGTGAAACATTTCATATCTGTGGTCAGTCTCATATTAACTGTGGTAGTAACATAGAAGATGTCAAGAGTGTAATTACACGGTTTAAATGATTGCCTTAAAGGGCTCGTGAACTAAAATATGTCATTTCTCACTAAAATTATTTTTATTGTCATTACTGGGTGTAGAAAACATCATGAAAGTGAGAATCTAAAGTCCTTTCTGTGCAGAGGGAGGCTAACTGTTTATTTCTCCTGACTCAAACAATGGACCTTTTTCACAGGTAAACACAGGTGTTACTAATGACATTAATTAAGGCTCTGTGTAGCAGAGTCTTTCCAGTGAGCCGGCATGAACAATAGTAGGACCCTGGCTCTGTTAGTAACACCTGTGTTAAAGCCTCTATTTCAAGTAAAAATGGCTGTTGTGTAAAACGTCTATTGGTTTTGCTGGGGATTAAACGCTACTTTCACATGTAAGAGTGGAGTGATCCAATCTGAACACAACCTCAGTTTTTATTCCTCTGGTCCCCGTTTGATTGACTCTTCAGCTGCACCTGTTATCCTCCACTAGCCTCAACAAACAGTAGCAACAGTAACTGCTAGCTTGTTAGCACAGCACACCCAGGATTATTTTACCAATCTAACATTATACCAGAAGAGATGAGGGCTAGCAAAGCCAGCAATGGCATCAGAGACAGACTTTCTCGCATCAGCTTTACAACTACAAGACCCCAAAGTGTACGTTTTTAGCAAGTGAGCTCTACAGCAATGTTAGCTAGGAAAACATTTGCTAATTATGCTAATAAGATTTGTAGCTATTTCAGTTCTAACAAGCAGGATATTTTCACTTTGCTGGACAGTTGGTTGGTCTTACCAGAGTCCAGACAATATTGTTACTTTACAAGGGAAACTAAAGCCCACCCAGGCCCGCTGGGATGTGTTACTGTAGAAAATGTAGACCCTAAAACCCCATTTTATTACAGTTAATGACTTTTAGGAACTCTCAAATCCTGGTGGATGATGAAGATAGAATTTAAGAATAATGCTAAATGAGAAAATCACCGTTTTTAACTGGGTTTACCATCCCTTTAAAAAAAAAAAAGTAATATCTGCTGTGATTGGCCTATGTTTTTTGCAAATTTCAGTGATGTGTCACAGCACGACTTATGTCTCCTCTGTGTTTCCTGTGGCAGTGTTTGTCCCAACCCTGCTGGCCTATGACATGTGGCTGGAGGATTTTAGTAGGTCATTATTTACAGTGCGGAGATAAGCATATTGCCCTCATCTCATCTGCTATCATCTCCTCTGGGCAGACAGGAGCCGAGCAAAGCAGAGCGCTTCACTAGCCGGCTGCTGACCTACTTACTTACAGCCCGACCAACTCCCTTTTTGCTCATTTCCACTGTGGAAATACAATTAGGAGTAATTATAAAGTTCCCGGACTCTTCGTATGCTGTGCATGTCACAGGCTTCTGATCCACTAGGCTGCTTACTGGACCGAGCATTGCTGGCACTAAAAGGGTCAGGGAAGGTTATTAGAAAACATCATACACTCATTCTGTAATGATGGAGGGGAGCGAGGGATGCGGGGGTTTTAAGCTGGTGAAATGACATCAGAACAATGACGCGCTAGTCTCATTGCTGTGTGAGTCAGGCCAAGGAGAAAGACCTGACTCATAGGACTGGATCTTGTTGCTTTAGTACAGAAATGTAGCACTGTGTTCCAGATATAATATGCTTTCTTGAGGGTGAATTTAAATCTGCTTCTTATGGAGGGGGAGTGCAACGACTGCATACTCGTACATAACACTTTATCCAAGGTTATCCTGCAATTGGAAATGACACTGTTTAGTCTGAGGTTAAAGTGGTAATCTGAGAAGTCGTTTTTTTGTTTGTTTCTTTTTTTGGTGCCATCTTTGGTGCTAAGCATTCATTGCTGTGGTGTTTTTTTTTGTACTGCACTTCCCAGAGCTTCTAACCTTTCCAAACCTTTTTTCCTCGGATTTTCTGTTGATGAAGGTTGAGTTTCTGCAGGTGGCGCTGAATCACGGTTGTGTTAAATCAATCAATGACAAAGAGAGTAGCGGCGCTGACATTTACTTATACGAAAATGTCACAGATAATTACTTTAACACAGAGCACACTACAGCGTGTCTAACTCAGGCTCACCTGTCCAGTGTAGGCAAAGTCCAAAGCGTGCTTCAGTCCCACACTGGTCACTCCTTGCAGAGTCACTTCATCTGCCTCACTCTCCACCATGCACAGGCTGAACATAGCCTGCGGACACAGAGCCAAAACATGGAGGTCAGCTGAAGGAACACCACTTATCAAATTCGACCATACTTTTAGCACATACAGTTTATCAGCGGACCATGGAGACATTGTGTCTGCAGACTTCCGGCTTTGTTCACATAATCCTAAGCCAAACCTTTGATATGGCATTAGAAAATGACAACAAATAAAACATGGGCATTGATGTGGGAGTCAATTAATTCTTTTCCTGTCCAATCCCTAAATGTTGACTGTCTGGAACTCACTGCCGGTGCAGTATCTATGTGTTTTTGAAGCTGAGAAATGGGTTTAGTGTGTGTATGTGCTACACACACAGCATCATAATTCAACACAATCTGCCAGATGCAAAATCCCAGAAGCCTTATTTATTGATTTGCATGCTTCAGACCCAGAGGTTGGCAGAAATACATAGCAAAATCAGTACTCCCTGGTATAGAGCCTCACTCTCTCACACACACCGTTGTTCTCTGGCTCTCACTCACACGCACACATCATGTGAAATCAAAGCCTCGGACTAGCCGTCTGCCAGCTGGCCCTGCTGTGCGTGAGTCCAGCTAGCAGCTCGCTAATCAAAGCTATTGACTGGTGTCACACCATGAGGGGATGAGGGAGTCATCGATCAGGGCCGAGCAGCAGAGCACAGCGGAGCGGAGGAAGAACAGCAAGAGGAAGGTGATGGATCAGATGTGGAAGATAAACAATTCTCTGTCTACTAACTGTGTCTTCAATCATAATAGAAGGTGAGGTTTTGAGGCATTTACCCTGCTCCCTTTAATCTGCAGGTCCCACTGGTGAATTTGTCATTACAAATTCATGCTGCTCATGAGCTCCAGTGGAGATCCCAAGGTTTCCAAAGATACCAAATGTGTATAAAATGATGTACAAGACATCTAGACATTTTCTGTTTGATGTAATAGTGCAGCCATAAAACAATGGCCTCTTGGGTCTGAATATTTCACTCACTGTAAAGCATGATGTAGCTTCAGTGAAGCATTGCAACCAGCAAATACAAGAACATATTAGTTTAAGGATATAAGAGTTCCACATCAGGACCATAGCATTAAGATTATAGGCCTATATTTCCACTGGCTTGTAATGGGACAAAGACACTGCTATGACTTTTGAAGATTCATTCAGACCCCTGCTGACCTTTTTTTTGATCACAGTTAAAAAACAAAGGATAGAGATCTAGCTAGCATCCTATCTCAAATGTCTTTTTAGTCACACAGCAGCTATGTGACTATGGTATCTCAATCAGAGATTAGTGCAGAATGATAATAGAAGCATCAAAGGGCCCCGAGCTGTTTGGTCACTATAACATTTCCATTTGTCACGAAACAGACATGCCTCCCTCCCAAATCTTGTCAAGATCTCGCTGATTCACCCACATGAACTTTAGCCAACCAGCGCCTCTGCTTCATGCCAAATGCCTGGTCTGCATTGTGAGGGTGATGTGTGACACAGGGTCGACTTGAGGCCACGCTGAGTTTTAACCAAAGCCTGCACATCTCTACCCAGAAATGAGCCTTGTTGATTCACCGCTGCGCTAATTAAAAATCCACTGGATGACTGAGCACAGGCAGGCCAATGGCAAAACCTGGCGTTTGATGGTTGCTTAGCCGTGGTCAGTGTGCTTATGCGTGTGAAAGAGAGAGAGGGAAAGAGTGTGCTTATGTGTGTGCACGTGCATGTGTGAGTGTAATGAAGAATGAAGAAGAAGGAGAGCAAGGTATGGGTGAAAATGAAAAGAAGAATGAGTGTGGCACAGAAAAATTACCTCTGCATTGCATGCACACTTGCACGGTAGTGTATGTGCGTGTGTGTGTGCGTGCGTGTGTGTCTGTGTGTCTGTATGTGTGTGAGTGTGTGTGTGTGCAGGAAGGTCGAGAGAGAACACCCAACGAGAGACTGCAGAGCTGCTGGCCTGGAGCGGAGCTGCTCCTGACCTTGGTGGAGGAGCTGAGGGTGGACGCTGGTGGTGACGGATGGGTCTTGTGACTTGGGCCATAGATCCAGTACAGAGACACAATGAGCCACACAGCCCCGCTCACTGCAGTTCAAGTTCAAATTCAAGTTCAAGTTTATTTAGAGCCCAAAATCACTGTTCACAGTCTCAAAGGGCTTTACAGGCCCACAGTTTACAAGAAACAAAACAGGACGACACCCCCTGACCCCCTTCACACCACGCTGCAATGAGGTTGCAGCACGGCAGCTGGCTTGACCTGCTGACACATGTGTGCTTCTGCTAGGCGTGACTGTACTAGAGGGGAGCAGTGTATGGTAGAGTAACAGGGCCATAATATACAAATGCAGTGTCCTTTGAGAATAAAGTCAAAACTTCGAGATTTGAGTCAGAATTTCAAGAATAAAGTCAAAATGTTGTGAATTTACTCAAAGTA
>OMKZ01034146.1:0-13220 GCA_900302535.1 Neoniphon sammara | reverse complement strand
TGTGTGTGTGTGTGTGTGTGAATATAATGATTCCCAAAGAGAGACCTCCAGGAGTCCCTACTGTGATGCAGACGGTCCTCAGCAAAATGGGGAATTTTTCAATTTCACTGTAATTTACAATATTGGTCAACTCTATTTTTTATTTAAAATGTCTAATCTGGCTGTTAATGTTGTTTGTTGATCCTATAATAGTTTCTCAAATGCTGCTTATTGCTTTAACCCCAACAAAAATTAACTACATATACCTTCAGGGGGTCTTGAAGTATGTGGTAGACTATTCACTGGTGACTTTAGATAGATTGGACTTTAGATAGATCATTGTACTTTACAGTATTTTGATGATTATTGTTAAGCTGTTATGTTTTTAATTTGCTGTGGTAATACTATTGGTTGTTCCTTCTGAAACGCTATTGAAGGATTAGTCCTTTTCATGGACTGTTTGATTAATCTGTGACTTAACTATGCCATCTAACGGTAATTAGGACGACTACACCAGCACGTATGATCTCTTCTTCTCTCACAATACCTCCTCTTGTTTCTGTGAAAACGCAGACAGCACCTCCCAACGATAAGGATGAGAAATAGAGACATAAACTGTAAAGTTCACTGAGTTCAAAAAGAAATTGCCTAGCAAAATATACAAGTTGAGTACCTAATATTCACAAAAATGAGACCATCATCAACCATTTCACCATTTTTAAGTTACTTTTATATTCAAGACTCAAGGTTTCATTGCACTTGTCTGCGACCAATCCTGTGTCTGCAAACATGCTACCTTCAAGTGTTCCCCGTAAGCTCCGACTTCCGACAGTGGAAGTCGTCAATACATTTTGTCTGCGCTTTCAAGTACTGGTCACTCGGTCACAGTGTAATAATTATAGCAACAATAATAAACTTTAATTATATGGCAATTATGTAAAAGCAGAGTATACAATGAGCTTTACAAGAAGGCATAACTCGTAACTTGAAATGGTTTTGCATTTGTTGGCATGTCAGCTTATTGAACAAATGTGGAATAATTTGCTATGCACTGAAATATCTCGATTTGACCATTTTTCTGCACTTGTGGATGTAAGATTGCATTTTTGGGTCTAAGTACCCCCGTTGTTGCCGGTCCAGCTGCGGTTTCAGTTTATACTGTTTTGGAGCTAAAAGATAGTAAATCAATTAGCCTACAGACTTGAGTATAGACTGAGGGACAGTCAGGATTAGAAGATCAGGCTTGCTATAGGGAACCACCGTGTGCACTTTCGCCAGAGGCCAAATCTTGCCATAAGCATGATCAGTAAAATCATAAATTAAAAAGTTCCCTTCTAAGTGGTGACAAAAAACCTATTTTGATGGCCGTTGTTTATGTGAGGAATCAAGTGGCACAGAGCTAGCCTACTGTGCTGCAGAAAAATAATGTGGATTAACATGCTTTGGGTATATGCTTGTTTTTTTTAGCTAATCACTGTAACCACTAATCAGTGTCCGAGGCCATTTTCCCGAAAGAAACAATTTTCCTTAAATAAACAATTACATCTTTCTTTCTTTCTGTATTTATTCATTTTATTTCAATTTTCGTTATAAATTTTCGTGGTAAACTGATAAGAATTCAACAGACCGGTCGTGTGCGTTTGAATGTCAAAAATTGCGATATTCCGACAGCATGTGAAGGCATCAGTAGTTTAGAGTCGCCAGACAAGAAAAGACGGAGGGACGCTGCGGAGTTTACCGCAGGAAACACGCTACGGAATGCTCAAAATGACTGCTTTAAAAGTACCACTGTAGTTATCCGGTATATGAACTCCTGCGAAGTCGAGGGTAGGTGCCTGTGTTTCTTTTTCGCTTATAGTTTTAAAACTTTCTTGTCCCGAAGCTGAAGCCGGGCCCGTCCCAAAGCCACCGACCGAGGCAGGGATGTTTACTGTACCCTCTCCCCGCAGTTGGTGTCTGATTTATGGAGAGACGGTGGTCCGGCCGTCGGTGTAGTCTGGAAGATTGACGGAGTTGGACCTGATATGTCAAAAAAATATTTAAAAATTTCGCAGTAGGGAGTTTTGGTATAGAGCAATTATGCTTTGAACTTGTTAAATGCCCATTGTATGTTTGTTACATAGTTATTACACCCACATGGGGCAACTGGTTACATTTGTCAGTGCCTTTTGGAGCATGTAATCATTTTAAAATACATTGTATTCTTTGCAGTTATACTTAGAATCTTCCAAACTTACTGCATTATTGTTTATCGGCCGACTAATTAAAGCTTTTGGACAGCTGCAGTAAGTTGGTAAAGGGAATGGTTGCTTTGTTTATGATCAGTGACGTAGTGGTAAATATAAAGGTAGGTAAAGTGGCATAAAATCAGTATCAGTGACAACTGTCCATAACAACAAAGATACATTATATTTTATTTTCCTAAAAAGACGTAATGCTCATATCACCTATTTCAGTTTGATAGTACTTGTCATGTGCAGTCTATGATAAACGATTTATGTGAGCAGTAAGGAGGGTTAACTCAATTCTGCAAATGAAAAGTTGGGTAAATAGAGTTTAGTTTGGTTCCATTGTATCCCTGCTTATGAGATTCCTTAACAGAAAATTCAAACCTTTTGAAACATTCCCTTGAGCTCCTTGTATGAATTGTGTATTTCTCTTTCAACTGTGCATGATTGTTAGGCTAGTTGCCTGCATGTGCAAGTGTGTGAGAAACTGTGACACTTTAATGTGAAATATAATGAGCATCAACAAGCTGAGACTTATTCTACTGAATCAGCCTGACTCCTCAGTATTCCCCACCCTGTGTTTTTGCATGCACTTAACATTCTGCAAGGTGACTGACTGAATTTTGATCTCTTAATTCCATGTGACTGATCCATTTTTCAGCAGTTGTTCCCAAAGTGGGGCTTGGGGGCCTCTGGGGCCCTTTAGGGGTCCCCTGCAAAAGGAGAAGTTAGCACTATGAGAGAATTTATCATAGTCTGTTTTGATGAGAGGGCTTGAACCTTGGCACTTTTGTGTTCTTAGTATGGTACTGACATGCTATGCAATTCTATTACTAACTAGAAAGCTCTTCTTAGATGGGGTTCCTCAGGACAGGCTATTTTAAAATTGGGGCTGTGGTCCAGTGCAAATTTTCATGGCTGTCCCTGATTCAAAAAAGTTTGAGTACCCCCCTTAATGATGAGAAGACCAAATATAAAAACAGTCTAGAAGTCTTGATCACAGACACGTTGCAATAGCATCATGCCCCGGAGACAAGATGGCAGCACCTTGTGTAGATGGAAGCATAAACCCAACTCAGTCAAATTACTTCTTTCTCAGGGTTGTTGGATTCCTGGCTGCGATCCAGAGGCACATGTTAACCCCACAGAGGGCTGATGGGAATGTTTTACCTGCCGCTGCCCCCACCGTCTCCACTGAGATGACCCCAGGCGAAGTGGAATGTGGATGAAAGCGTGAGCCAGGGGAATCTGACGTTCGGGCCAAGATATCGTCACGGCGAGCCAAAAAGAAACTTGTTCTTGTGTGCAAAAGAAATTAATCTACACTCGCTACCAGCCAGTCATCAGGATGCTGATGCCGGGACCGCTGTGGGTGTGCCTGGCACTGCTGATAGGGGTGGGAAGCTGCAGCGCCCACAGCCTGTTCACCTGTGAGCCAATCAAAGTGCACCGGTGCCTCGGGATGCCCTACAACATGACCTTCTTCCCCAACATGATGGAGCACTACGACCAAGACATTGCTGCCAGTAAAATGGAGGTGAGTCCCCCTGCTTTATTATTAATTGCCACAAGGGTTAGACTGATTATATCAGTACAACAGTATCTACTTGGATATCAGCCAGTTGTCCACCACCAGGATTTATGGAGGCTAATCCCTGACCATAGCTCTGATCTTCTTGACACATTTCATTAATTCATTTCATTGGTTTAATGCATTTTTTTTTTATAAATTATTTCATCATTTAAAGGCTCAGTGTATCCCAGTTTTACCCTACCACTAAATAGTTAAGATGGGTCACTCTGCCTTAAGGAGCTGTCATAACACCAACATCATTAGTGATTTTTAATGGAGAATTTTAGTGTCCTATCATGATCTAATTGCTGTTTCTTTTCCACCTGGTTAGAACAAAATTCTGGGGGCAACATTGGTGTCAGTATTGGCCTTCAGAAATCCATATCAGTCACATCTCTGATTTCCGCAATGCTGGGCCCATCAAGGGGCAAACTGAGTTCAGTCAGTGAAGGCTGAGACACTTTACTCCTCTAAAACTGGATACTTAATCACAGTTTACAGGAGAAAATCGTGTCTTATAAAGGGGAGTTAAGCTTATATTACTGTGAAAAACTAATGTTAAGTATGATTCATATCTTAGTACACTGAGTTTTCAGCTCCCACTATAGTGGCTGCAACAGAACAACCACAGACCATCACGAGTCCGAACCTGGAAGAAATGCAAAAGGAAGGAGTAGGTTATTGAGATGGGTTAATACATGGGGTTTTCAATAGCCACATGCTTGCCTCTCAAAAACAGCAACAACATGTCGCCTATGTTGCACATATTGCCAGAAAGTGCTATGACAGCTGCAGTAGGAAGAGATGTTGATGACAGTTTTAGCATTGGCGTTAGCGGGCAGTTTCTCTCCACTGCTATCCATGCACAGGGAGCATAAATAGAATCTGTACTTGCTGCACAAAATGTCAGTGAGAGAACAGATAATGTGAAAGAGTGATGGGACGACATGTGACAAAGTCCATAAGTTTAAATCAAACCTACATTGTTGAGGACATGGTGGGTACTCAGTCACCAGGACACATCATCATACTGGACCTATAAGGTTCACTTAACAAGAAAAGTTGATTAAGGCAGGAGAGCGTTCCTGCTTAGGACTGCAACCTACTTGGAGAGCATTTACAGGGGAAGGTCTGCCAGCTGCTCAGTGAAACCTCTTTGTTTTTCCTGGATTGACCTTGTCCCACAATGGCTCTGCAATGGTATTATCCTGAAAGTCTAAAAAAAGGGTAAACTCTGTAAGTAATTCCAGTTAAAGCTGCACTAGGCAAATTTGCATCTCAGCAGCTTCAAATGGCAGTGAGAGGTAACTGTTTGAAAACCGTCTGAGCTTCAGTACCCAGAAGTCATGTAACATCATGTCAGTAAACTGCACACTACATGCTCGTGTCTAGCAACCCGGCTGGTCTGTGATGCTTTGTACCAAAGGATGAGAGAAGCAAAAGATCTAATGTTGGTGAGTCCAGCTTTCCTTGGACAGAGCGCTTGTTCACTGCTGTTTAGGCAACAGTTTGTATTTCGCACTTAAGTTACGGTTTGTCACTTCCTATGAGTGGAGAAGATTTCCTGCTAGTGTCCATTCCCGACACCAGAATTTCCTTTTGGCAAGCTGGATAAATCTACAGTGTCCCAGTTCAGGGGAAGCTGCACTTGATCGCTACATCACTTTGTGTATTTTTACATAAAAATCTCGCACATTGTAGTATCCTTTATGAGGAACGATTGCTAAAAGTTTCCTCTGACAAGATGTTGTGATGTTGTATTCCCTCTGCCTTCAACAGAGAACTCAGTTTCTCTAGGAGTTGCATCCTGTGCCCCAGCATTCCTAAAGCCCAGGGTTTGGGTTACACACATTTGGTGTGAGAGTGTTGGGAGCGAACAGTGATCTGCTGAAGGAGTCTTTTGTGCGGCATCTGGCAGAGGTATAGGCTTCTTATTTCACAGCAGCCTTGGCCACAGGGAACTTAGTCGACTTTGTTGTGTGGAGCCTTTGATTTCTGGAGGAAGGGGAGGGACACACCCAGTCTCACACAAAGACTATCCTGCATACCACAATGAGTATTCTCTCTCTCTGTTAATCACTCACTCATTTCCCCTGTACACAGTCTTACCTCTGTCGTCTCCCAGGTGACAGGCCTACACATTCTGGCCTACATTCAGCACTACATACTATACATAGCTCTCCTTGAAAGCCTGATTTATTACAAAGCTCTGACGTTGCAATCAAACATACTTCTGCTTTGGTCTGAGCTCGGTACAGCATATCAGTAGGATTTTCCGGAGGAGGGCTAACCTTTTTCCGTCCTTGTTCCCAGATTCCACCAGTGTTTGCCAGCTTTTGAAATAACCTGCGAGCTGCTTGAACACAAAGAGAATAGAAAGAGCAAATGACCTCTGCTCTGTAACAGAAAGGGGACACTTGAGAGCCTTAAAAGTTAGAGCAAAAGTTTTAAAACTGTGTGTCTGGCCATGTTTGGGAATCTTTTAATCCTCGAAGTACTTTGGTATGAAACTTTCTGCAGAGGATTTAGCTTCTTAGCATGAATCGACTTGACTTCTGCTCCTGATCCCGGTTGAAGGTTTCTGAAAGAAGTGCAGTTTTTACAGTAGCTCTGCCATAAAGCAAATAAAAGTCAGATTGTCAAGCAAGAAGAGCTCATTGAGAAGGAGTCCAGGACCTCCGCAGGGGAGAAACAAGGACGCTCACTGTCAGAGGGAGCAAGCCCGGGCCCCAGAGAGCGGCGGGCCTTATGCCAGACTGGAGTTTAGGAAAAAGCGGAGAGAAAGCATTGAATAGTGGACTTGTTCAATTTGCACCGTGTTGGAGTGTGTGTGGTGCATGTGTGTGTTTCGTGTACAAATATGACCTGTTAAGAGTGACAGCCTTTCTCGCCTTGCATCCATGCATTTCTACCATGAATACAGTGAACAGTTATCATCAAGAATCTATGGATAAAGAAACAACAACGTATGCATATTACTAGGATAAAGCTATCTTTGTCCGGTGTAAACCATGTATGCCACTGATGACTTTACATTAACCCTTCCTTCCCACTAATATTGTGGCTACTGAGCAAGCAATCTCATCAACAGCTCCGTGCTTTCCTGCCTCCCTGGCCTATCGTCGTATGTTTCCCAACGTCTATGCAATCATTTCCTGCAGCCCGTGTCCGCCACTCTCCCCCACCAGTCTGCTGAAACGGAAGAATATGGTTCCTGGCCAGTGAATGGGACCCTTTGTGTGGTGCTGTGGGGCATTGCAGCTCAGATTGTATTTGACCATAGCAATATCTCTTTTTCAACCTGCTCATGTGTGCTGGAAATTAAAACTGTGGTCTATTTATGGCGTCGCCCATAGCAGGGGACCCTGGTTGGTTGGTCACCTTTAATGCACTCTGTCAGCATCATAGGTGTACTCAGATCAGCTCAAACTGTTGAGAAATCATAATGTCTTCAGTTATGCTTTCTAAATTAATGACATTGAAATGTCTTGAAAACAATCAAATAAAACATTTTAAGATGTATCTTCAGTTTTTGTTTGGTTCAGTTTCATTGTAACTGGCATTAAAACATTCTACTACTTACCATGATGTATATACTTTATATTTTCGTCATAATGATTTAGTATGTCAGCTGATAAATTGTTTTAACAAAGGAGGTGTTAACATCCTTGCTTCATTTAAAAGATATACAAAACATTGAGTGAGTTCACATATTTTAAGATTACTTCTGACTCTACAGGAATCATAGCTAGAGCCATTTTTTATGTTGTGTCACTTTTCTCTCAGTCAAGTTGCTAAAACTCTGTCCCTACATTGTAGCCTTCCATACACATGAATCAGAAAGAAGCAAAGGAATGAAAAATGTATCTGGTCATCAAGTAATCAAGTTTTGATATTAAAGACCAATTGATGCTTCTTTAACTCTTCTGTCTTATCCCCAGCCATTCATGCCCCTTGCAAACCTGCGCTGCTCTCCAGACGTTCACCACTTCCTGTGCCAGGCCTTTATCCCAGCATGCACCGAGGAGACCAAGGTGCTCCGTCCATGTCGAGAGCAGTGTGAGGCCGTTCTCTCTGACTGCAAGAAGGATATTGATACCTTTGGCATCACCTGGCCCCCGGAGCTACAGTGTGACAAGTAAGAAACCACAAGTACAGTGATGGGGGGATGATGGATTTTGACACTGGTTTCCAGCAATTTTAATATAAAAATTGATTGGCCCACCACAGCACCACCAGCAGGCCAACAGAGCCTTAAGTCACATTCGGTATTGGACACTGATGGGCACTGATGGAACTTTGGGGAATGACGCATTTTTACTCTGATATCCATTATCCCTAATATGAAATTGATTGGCCCACTGCAGTGCCACCAATAGGCCAAAGTGTTCCCAAGCTTCAAGCAGCAATGTCTCAGACATTACACATCACACATACTAAAAAAAACAAAACAAGACAAAGCATTGCACCTAGGGCAACTTGTACCAATCGTTGGAGACATCATAGTCCCTGTTGACTTATTTTGTCTATTTGTTTTGTTTTGTCACTCTACAGATTAGACACATGTAGTTTTCTTCATGGTTCGGCGCTCCCTCTAACCACACCCATGAGCTCCCCATCAGCTAAGAGGGACCTGGGCTTCTGGTGCCCACTACAGCTAAAGACCAAGCCAGGCCACGGCTCATCATTCCTGGGCGCCCCTGACTGCGCTCCACCTTGCACCAACATGTACTTCAAACCCCACGACATCGAGTTTGCCAAGAGCTTCATCGGCGTGTGCTCCATCATCTGCCTGGGTGCAACACTCTTCACCTTCCTCACCTTCCTTATCGACGTCAAACGTTTCCGCTACCCCGAGCGTCCCATAATCTTCTACGCCGTCTGCTACAGCTTCGTCTCGCTCATCTACTTCATCGGTTTCTTGCTGGGGAACAACGCAGCCTGTACCAAGGCCTCCCATCCGGCCGGTGAGGACACAGTGGTGCTGGGCTCTCAGAGTAAAGTCTGCACTTTGCTCTTCATGCTCCTCTACTTCTTCTCCAGCGCTGGTATCGTTTGGTGGGTCATCCTCACCATCACCTGGTTCCTGGCCGCTGGCCCCAAGTGGAGCTGTGAGGCCATTGAAAAGAAAGCGGTAAGATTCTTACCGTTTCTTAAATGATTTGATTTCAGATGTAAGGATACAATAGAGACTGATTAGATAGATGAAGACAGAGAAGATCATGGGAGGCAAAGGTCCTGAGCCAAATTTGAACCAACAGTGTCCAGGTCCAACTTTTAATAGTTGTATGTTAGATGTATAGATGTATGTTCAAAATGTAATGAGCAAAGAAAAAGTGTAGTTGGCTTCCTGTATTGCGAGATTCTTCTTTATGATAAGATAAAATTTCAATGAATTCTCTGGGTAAACTGGCCTCTTGAAGCAGCAAATAGTAAAAGGATACAGCAAAGAAAAAATGCAATATAAATATGAATGAAGCAAAAGGGAGCTAATAAACATGATTTATTATTTATTTATTTATTATTTTACAAGGAAAGTCCCATTGAGATTAAATCTCTTTTATAAGGGAGACCTTGAGAAATATTATGACACCCATGCTAAGCATAGTGGGTGGATGTATTGTAAGCAGTGGTGTTTTTGTCACAGCATGTCAGACATATTTGCATGGACAATTAATAAGTTGGTGTGAAGTAGGACCATTTTTATCCAACTTGGATCAAAATTGACATTGGTTGGCGGGTCAGGTCAGGACCTTTGCTATTGAACATTTTTTGCAAATCTGTCAAAGGCCAAGCTGGGATATCAAAGTTTACCAAGTGATAATACAAGAGCCATATATAACAAAACAACATGTGGCAAGGTGTAGCATTTCTCTCAGTGTATTTCTAGATATTGCAACATTTAGCATGGTGATAAATTACCTCCTCACTGAACATTTCTGTTGGATTGCAGCTCTACATAGTTGCTTACTTGTCTCTATTGTGAAAATGTCACTTGTTTGTTACTTAGAGGCCACCATAGCTCAGGGAGGAAGGGTAAGAGAGGTGGTAGCGCCTGCGACTTGTTGATGTTGCTGCAGTTCATCCGGGTCACTGACAGATGTCGATAGATTATTTAATGGTCCTTTAAATTTGACTTTGTGAATCTCACAGATATCTCAACACAGAGTGATGCTGCAGACAGTTGAGTATTCTGTTCCCTGTGTCCTCCATGTGTAGGTGTGGTTCCACTCTGCAGCCTGGGGGATCCCCGGGGCGTTGACCATCATGCTGCTGGCTCTGAACAAAGTTGAAGGGGACAACATCAGTGGAGTTTGCTTCGTGGGGCTCTATGACCTGGACGCCCTGCGCTATTTTGTGCTCGCTCCGCTGTGCGCGGGCGTCATCGTGGGCCTGTCCCTCCTCCTGGCCGGGATCGTTTCTCTCAACCACGTCCGACAGGTCATCCAGCACGATGAGCGCAACCAGGAGAAGCTGAAGAAGTTCATGATCCGCATCGGTGTGTTCAGCGGCCTGTACCTGGTGCCACTGGTTATTCTGTTGGCCTGCTACACCTATGAACAGAGTCAGCGCAGCACCTGGGAGAATACGTGGATCAACGACCGCTGTCAGGAGTACAGCATCCCCTGCTCTTACAAGGTAGCTGCACCTCATATTCTTACTGATGGTATTTAAATTAGACATTTAACTAGAGGAGAGGAATGTCTAGGAACTTGTCTTTTTCCTAGTGCTTGTTATATGAAAACAGCAATAAACACAGTGCCTAACCAGGAAAATCACTTCCAGCAATTAAGATTTTTCTTCAGTGTCTGCATGAACTTAAATAAAATCAACTATTCAGGGTGAGAAAAGTGGTGTTTCTTTCACAGTATAGCCAACCAATTGGAAAACAGTCTGACTGTGCCAAGTCTCCAAAATGGACCATTTATTTCTGGCTGCAGGAGAAATGTTGCAATATAAAATGTGAGCAATTACAAACTCAGCTAAACAGTCCAGTCATATTAATTTTTATGCCAAGTAGCAGTGTGTGTGTCAGCATTAAATGAGGTCTGATGATCACCACTCTCACATGTGAGTTTTCAGAACAGCATGAAGCACCAAATAGAGTGTTTAAGACACCAGATAATTGGTCACAAAAATTGCAAAATCATTTAATGTGACAAAGGGAGCAGTTTTGAACATCAACATAACACGGACAAACCGCAACAGCAATTTATATTCATTTTGAATTTAATAGCAGTGCTGCTATTTGGAAACCACTTTTGCCCAAGGGGCCAATACACAGAAATGTCTAACCTGATAAACCTGAACTTATGAGCAATGGGAAAAAATGTAGCGTGTAATGTGTAAAATGCCATATGCCAAAGCACAGTGGGAAAACAATGAGAGAAAGCTAGAGAGAGAGGGGGGAAGGAAAGTGTCAGTGAAAGGAAAATGTGAGGTAGAGACATGAGGAAAGCAATTGAAAACACAGTGAGTGTCGTTATCTGTAGGAAAGTGTTCAAAAGCAGAATTTAATTTCAAGCTTTGGGCAAAATTGGATTTATCAGTGCTCAGTTTACAGCATATCAAACACAAAGTCTACATCACAAGGATTCTATTACAGTATTTGTTTGTTTCTCAGTTTCAGATGACAGAGTATGACCGTCCCGACCTTTCCCTGTTCCTGGTGAAATACCTGATGACGCTGGTGGTTGGGATATCTGCAGTGTTCTGGGTCAGCAGCAAGAAGACCTGCTCAGAGTGGGCATACTTCTTCAACAGAACCCGCAAGAGAGAGTAAGACTTCTTTCAGCCCTACACAACGTGTAACACTTTTGCTTAGTCACTGATTGAGTGCAAATAGGTGCAAATTGACTGACCATGTTCACTGATTATGTCACTGATCTACTGAAACCTCACAGGCCAGATCAAGATAAGATGCTCATAGATAGCACATAGTAAATATGTTATAGTTTGACAAAATATAAATGAATACCAATTCTCTAACCAAATATAAGTCTTGGCAGGACAGAAAAGCCATGGCACACAAAAACTCATTGAAAGCCAGGATAATAATGATGATGATGATGATGATAATAGTGTATTTATGCAGGCTTGTGTGGATTTCTGTCAAAATATTGCATTAATTTAGGGCTTCCCATAGATGTCCATTGTTGTGGCCAATTCTACAGCAAATATGTAAACAATCAAAATGCATCATGTTCACCAGACTGGAGGGGGATGACTGGATGATACTTATATTTTTTTCTAACATCAATATTGGCTTGACATATCAGCAGACCATCACACTGTTAAAGGTGCATTATGTAAAATTGCGTTGAAGTGTTGAAGTGAGATCCCTTTAGACACAACAGACAAAAAAAATGTGAAATAAGCAAATCTCTGTGTAGTGTTGCTAATCGAAATTGAGTTTCTATGAGGAAATAACCCTCCAGATTACTGCCCCCTTACCATCATGCTCTTTGGCCCGCAGTCCCATCAGTGAGAGCCGGCGGGTGCTGCAGGAGTCCTGTGAGTTCTTCCTCAAGCACAACAGCCGCGTGCAGCACAAGAAGCAGCACTACAAGCCCAGCTCCCACAAGCTCAAAGTCATCTCCAAGTCCATGGGCACGAGCACCGGTGGCGCACCAACCAACGCCTCCGCCGCCACCACCACCAACCAAGGAGCCTACATGCTGGGCAACCACGACACCCACGCCCAAGGCTCGCACTCTGAGACCTCGGCCAGGGAGCATCTGGAGCGGGCCGCCTCCAGCAGAAGCTCCAGGCGTGGAGAGAGGGACAGGGACCGGGAGAAGGAGAGGGAGGAGGGAGAGAGACGCAGCAAAGCGGGAAGCAGCAGCAAGATCAGCTGCCGCTCAGAGAGCTTCCATAGAGTCCTAGATGGGAGGTAAGAGAGGTAGATGTGTAATGCTTCTGATAGAATTGTATGGTCAAGGTTTTATCTTTCTACGTCCAAGGGAAAAACGGGTTCTTAAAGTTACAGATTTTTTGCAACCCTATAGCACTAAATGACTGTAATATACCTGTGGCGGCTTGATGGGGTATTCAATCAATACCCACTGCTCAGTGATTACATGCTGAGATTTCTACCTTTCAGAACTCACTTTCTGGCCTATACATTCCCAATCCCACCTACTCGTGTTTTCAGCTGTTCATTGATGCAGGAACAATGAGCATCAAAAAGCACTGAAGGCTAAAAAGCCCTTTCCAGCCAGAAAAGCAAAGATCCAGCAGTGCTATTATTATTCCAGTATTTTATAAGGTGATATATTACCTCTTCACTAGTCATTTCTATTGGATAACTGCTCTGATTGGCTGGCTTACTCTACACTATGGAAATTAGAGCCCAACTGATATATCAGCTCACTATTTATCATCAGCTGATATTAGCTCAGAGCTCAGAGTTAAGAAGCTAAGACACTTATTGTTCAACT
>OMKZ01034143.1:0-12986 GCA_900302535.1 Neoniphon sammara | reverse complement strand
CACCCACAGTGCACTTAATAAATGCCAAGTAAAAATAAGAGTCTGAAAATTATTGGTCCTCACTCCAGTTTTGCCCCCCTGCTATGCAAAAAAAAAGAAAAAAAAAGAAAAATTGCACAGGGTGAAATGTTCCATCTGTGTATTGCACACCAAACTAGAAAAGCATGTTTCCACTGTGACTTGATGCAGCCTGACACACGTGAGGAATGACGAGCGCAATCAGACTTGGCCACAAATATTCGCCACGGTTACACCTTCACAAATGTTAGGTCTTTTCACATCTTTTTAAAATGTCACAAAATCAAGCAAGGACAAAATCAGAGAGCTCAGGAAAGTGTCGGGGAATGATTCTCTCTTCTCACGAGTAAATCCCCGCTTGGCATCGCTCATTCCTTGGAAATGTCAAGACACTAAAGATCGCATTTGCCCGCCTCTCAGGGCACATGAAGCCAACCAGCCACTCATAAAATCGTGCACCTTAATACATATGCTTACAAATTTCCCTTAAAGGAGCATGAAGGCATTATTAAAGGCTTTCCCTTTGCATAAACCTCTGCTGTTTAGCCTTCCACCAAATGTACATGTCAGTGTTTTAATATAAGGATGTGTCTACCTTGTGGTATCTACTGACTGGGTCAAAGATCAGACATGCATCTGAATCATTCTCAGGGCACACACACACCCACACACACACACACACACACACACACACACACAAAGGGTTGTGGTGTCTGCCTCGCATCCTGGGGCTGACATGGCTGGCGGAGTCTGAGCTGGATGGATGCATCCAAGAAGAAACTGTTCAGCCAACAGTCCTCGGCTGACATGTCTGAAGCCTTTGGAAGGATACAAGGGAAATCACTGTCCTGTCCATCCATTCATTCTTTGCATTCTTCCTTCTATTGATCTTTTCTTCCATCCATCATTATATAATCATTATAATACATGGCAGTTGGGAGAAGTTCACTTACAGCAATTACATACAAAATGTACAAACACTGAAACTAGAGCCTGACAGAGATATCTGCTGGATGAAATGATATTACCTTATCACAGGTATCGACATGTTTTGTATGTTTGCAGATGTACAAAAAAAGACAAATAAAATTTACATATTGCAGTAACAAAGCACTTATATAACTAAACAATAAACAGTGTTAATTAAATATTTTGTCCGGCAGACTCAATTGTTTAGAACACTATAGCAGAGCAGCGTCCAGTACATAACTTTATTACAACCATTTGATTACAAAATTGGACGATTCCTGGCTACATTTTTATGTATAAAATAATATCAGCCAATATATCCATATTGGAAATGTTTTACTCCCAAATAACAACACTGATATCGTTCACAAAATCCAGTCATGCCCTAATTGAAACTACATGAGCATATTTTTTTCAGTAAATGACAAAGAATGAAAACAGCCTGGAAAAGCAATTGGCTGTGATTGTATCCCCTGCTTCACAATAAAACAGCGACACAGTGTGAAATGTTCGACTTGTAGATTGTACAATAGCACAGCAGTCCAGAAATGTACTTTTCCCCTGTAAATTTCATGCGGCACTCCGCATGTGGATGTAGTTCTCGGCACAATCAGCCTTTTATGCAGAAAACATCACTTTTACACCTTGAAAAATGCTAGGTCTTTACGCTCCTCTTGAAATGTCACAGAATTGCCAGGGAGGACAAGAAACTGCCAGAATCAGTCACTCACCGTGACATAACAGTAAATCCCTGCCTGGCTTCACTTATTCTTCAGAAATGTTAGGAAACTGCAGGCAACTGTTACCCACCTCTAAGTGAGCCAATTTGACACGTCTCCATTAAAGGAACATGAAGACATCATAAAAATATCCTGACATGTTTGTCTCCTTTCATACACAAACTGCACT
This sequence comes from Neoniphon sammara, assembly GCA_900302535.1. Lineage (NCBI taxonomy): Eukaryota > Metazoa > Chordata > Actinopteri > Holocentriformes > Holocentridae > Neoniphon > Neoniphon sammara. The sequence goes on along the minus strand of OMKZ01034143.1, from coordinate 11,090 downwards.
TTATCACTGACCCCTACTGACATATCTGTATTTCATTATTAACGTTTGCTTACTTTATGACTCCCATTGACTCCAGTGAAATTCAGGCATCAACTAGTAACACACTCAGGGTCGTCAGTTTGTTGTTAGAGTTTTTGAACATTTTATAAATGGTATCAGATTAAAGAGATTGGTAACAAGAAAAGAGTTTTGAGGTATCAACACATACAGGTGATGTTTAAATAGAAAAACAGAACTAAGAGAAAACTGCTGATGTTTTAGATGCTAAATCAACAATTATCTTTTATCCAGAATTAAAGATCAGAAGCAGGTGAATGTCATTGGATGTTTTGTAGTGTTGTATTTTAGTTACAGTCTAATAAGACTGGTTTGATAGTTGCTTCCACCCCCACACCTCTGTGCCTCTCCACCACTACTTTCAATGCGATGCACTTTTCAGTATGGGTAGGAGTAACTGAAACTGGAGGTACTATTGCACTTTAATGCAAACTATGAAAACTTGGCTTCGATTCAGTCGGTGAACAGGTAGTGCGTGGGCAGAAAACAGGTGACAAGTCCAACCCACCCACTGGTGCATCATGGTAAATGTATCAAATTCCACGTTTCCAGGGCTGACAGATGTCTCTGAAATGCCAATTTATTGTTTGATAAATATTCCCCAAATGATGTACCCAAGTATTAATATCATTGATGGTAGTAAAAATAGCAATTTAAAAAACTTACAGCAAAATCACATTACAGTAAAGCCAAACACTATGAGACACCTAGTGGAGTACCACAATTTTGTGAAGACACTGGTACAGAAACTGGAGCTTGTGCATAATTCTTGTGGATTCAGCAGAAGCTTATTTTAACTACTGATGAAGGCAAGGCATTAATAAAATGGCTATATATTTATTTATCTGTGTAGCTTGTTAGCTAATGTGTTAGCTGGAGACTCCAAATAGTCACTGAACAGAAACTGGCCAGCTAATTTTATAATTACAAACTGATGATGCAATTACTAGACCAAGAGTCCTAATTAACATGCAGCCTGGTAATTTTCTTACTTCTGCCATCTATTAAAAGTCAAATTATGCACATACCAGTTGAATTTTTTTTCCCACAAGACATGTACAGTTTAAAGATCGCTTAACCACATAACAGCACAGTTATGAAAATAAGACACATTAATATTAACACGGCATCAGCTATAGTGTTCTTTACTTGTTTCCCTCACAATTTGCCCAGATCCCCTTCTTTGCCATGTAAGTTTGCCAGTTAGTTAACTTGTCCTAAAACACCGAACTAGTTCCAGGAAAGTTGGAAAGGTGTCCACTATCCTCTAAGTCTGTTTTAGAGGTTGAGGGTTGGCTGAAGTCAGAACATTTCAGACTCAACTGACAAAAAAATAGTGGAATAATCACATAGATGATGATGAGAACCAAACTGCATGCTTATTCCACATTTTTTGTTGGTTGGGTCTAACAAGTCCTCATTTTATCGACCCTCGGCTATTTTGCGTAATGCACCTTTAACCTACTTCACTGCCTCCTGTTCTATAACCTTTTGGAACAACTGTGACACTGATGGAAAAGAGCAGTCCCCACCTAAATTTTGACAGAGAAGTCCCTTCCATGACAGGTCACCTATCCCTAAAATGCACCTTACTCATCCATCACAGTGTCTACACTGGATATTTACTCATAAAAAGGTTTTTACATGTATACAGAAAAAGCATTTTCGCACTCTATTAGCAGGATGAATAAATTGCCCGCAATTACATCTGTTTACTTCATTTTTCATTTTATTTATTTATTTTTCTAATAATGTGTCCTACTGTGTAACCCCACTCTGAACATCCTCTGCCTCCATCCTCACTCTTGCTGTGTGCTTTTCAGGAATTCACAGATTTCTGTCGGAGCCTCAGAAGTTAATCGCTGAAAAAAAAAGATTGACACATTCCCGCACATTTTTGTTAAAAAGCACAACGGCACCCGCTCTCCAGATAATACATTAGAGCACGATTATTATGCAAGTTGGTGTGGGTGAACTGAGGGGTGAAGGAGAGCTTTTAAAAATCCCCATAATCTGTTTACCTACTCTGCTGGAGTGAAATTCAGGGAAAGGATTGTGATATCTGAAGAATTCTCCCTCTCATCATCCTTATGTTTAAAGACAACCGCCGAGGCTTTTTAGAAATGGTAATTGCTCTGCTGATAAGTTTAATGTGACTGAATATGGGAATGGAAAAATATATATCTAAGGAGTGTGGGGGGGTGTTTGAATTCGGCTGTATGAATCACAAATGAAGAGCATCTTTGTAACTTTGGTTATAGGAAACTTAATACACTGGAGTCTGGTGCGTGTGATTACAGTTTTCCTTCTTTGTGAACAACTTTCTCTTTACTTTCTTACCAGGTTCCTCTGAAATGCAGGCATTGCACGTCAAAGGGCCTGTCAGCGCTCGTGCTGTCACATATCCAACAAAGCAGCAAAAACACGGTTTGACACAGACACATTCACAGTGAATGTAAACAAACAAGATATGTACGTTGCTTGCATCCCCCTCAGCCAGAACCAAAGCTGAGAGGCATTTCACACACAAAGCTGGGTAACATTTGTACCCCATGTATATATCAAATACCATTTTGAATTTTGTGCTCTTTGTTTTTTTTGTTGTTGTTGTTTTTGTTTTTGTTTGGGGGGGATCTGACTTGTGTGGAAGAAAATCATGAAAAAACATACTTTGACTGGCAGAGATTTAACATTTTGAAAACATTTCTTTCTCATATATTTGACATTTCAACAAGACAAACATATTATTAAGCTGACGAGAGCATTCAATTAAATTACCCCAGCTGAGAACCACAGGATGACGTACAACAGGCCTAGTTATGAATCACTGAACCGCAAAGAGTACAGGCTAGTCTCTTTTTAAGCAAAGGTACACTCAAATGTATGCCCATCTCCATTCAAAAAACACACCCCTCTATGTTCCACATATTACGCAGAGCTGTTATTACTGCATTTATAGGACGGGCATCTACTGTTCAGCCATTCAAGCCATTCAGTCATATTTCATTCCCATTGTCATATCCACTCTGCCTGCCTCTTTCCATACATCAAAACACCTTCAACAACCGAACTGAATAATGCCTTGTGAATTACCATATGAAAGGCAGTCTCTCACTGTGAGGAGCCGTATCATAGAAACAAGACACATACTGTAGACATGAACATAGATAAAACACACACACATGGACACCTAGACACATGCATTTACAAATGAGAGATAGAGAGTGAATTCCCTGGAGGAAGAGAGAAACTAAGACATATTTTCAAGTACTGTTAAGAGAAAGTCATTCAGAGCAGTGTTGGGAAACTGCTGGGAGAAAACTGCATAAACTAAGAGAGATGCAAAATATAAAAAAAAAATCCAATGTGGGAGATCATTATCTCTCACCTCCTGCATAATGAAGACTGTACATGTGGAACTATGGTTAGAATCCAAGGAACATTTAAAGTTGGAATATGCAGGTGGGAAGTGTATCATTAGTCCCGCCCTCCTCCTCTTCACTTGGTAAAGGTCCTGCCCCAACACTTGTCACTTGCCAAGCTCCCTACCTTGGAACAGCATCTATTAGGCAGGAGGTGGAGATAACTGGCATTAGCGTAGCCACCACAGGCGCTGAAGAGGCGGATGCCAAATGCATGGACTCTGCACAGAAAAAAGCAATCCTAGTGTTCATGGTGTTTTTGAGCAGGTGTTTTCTGCTGCACATTTACTTTTGTTGTACTTTGGCTGTATTTTATCCACGGTTATTTTGACTTAGGTTATATGACTGTGGCTGCTAGTGAAAGTATGCATGCCAGCATGTGTGCATAAATCTGTGTGAAGCATGCAGATGCAGTTGTATTTAAATGATTGATTCTCACCATTTTACCGAGATATAGCTTTGGTGAAAGACACCAAATTATTGAGTAGTTCATTGTTTGGTATGCAGTGAAAGTTCAAATGGAGAGTCTTCTGTTCTCCGGATGCTTTTTCTCTACAGTGATGCACGCTGTCACAAACGGCTCTCACACTCATCAAATCTGCTCTCCCTCCCCTCAGTCTTTAAATTTGCGCTCCTCATTTGGGTCTGTCATCGAATATAAAGCCCTCTACCTGAGCTCACTCACCTTTTTACCTCAGATCAAAGTTATTCTATGTCACCGTCACAACTCTCCATTCTCCTCAGTAAATTTAATCTGAGGTATAATCCAATTGTATTTGAGCACAACCTTGACCATGATCAAGGTCTTAAAGATTGCTGTGTGCTGCGTCAGAGCCAAAAATATTACATAAGCATTACCTTTCACTGTTTCCTGTCACTTTAATCCTAGTCTTAATACGTAACATCTTGAATATGGAGGGGAATTACTGCCACCAGAGATTGTATTTGCATTTGTCAACCACTAGAACCACTGGCTAAAAATAAAATGGTTATGTTGTAAAAAATAGAATTTCATCAATCATTTCAACTTTAGTGTTCCTGCCTTTCAGTCAACACTTGGGGAATAAAGGTGGCTTGATGTGTGTCTCTGAATTTGAATTGGGAAACTGTTTGAAATTTTATAGAGCTAAAAGTTAAATTCATTAACAGTTCTGTTTGGTTTCATACCATTGTATTCCATTTCAAACTGTCCTTTACAAATTCAACTGTTGAATTAATTCACACAGCAAATCCATTTTATAATGAAACAGTTCAATGTGTTCAATAACTTCTGCAAATCAAATATAGTAAGAAAAGACATACTAATGTCATTTTCTCTTGAACTTGAAATTTGCTTGTCTGCTTTCTCAGAATATCATGGAAAGTTCAAATTTGTTAGTTCAGACCTCTAATTTGTTAAATTTAATCACTTGTATCGTTATTGCTCAGTACAACCAAATTTCATAAAAATTATGTAATTCTAACAATATTTCACAACTGCTTTCAAGAAACAAGACATAGCTACACACTGACCAATATCCATCATACCTAGAACATGCAATTTCTAAATTCTTTCTGGAAACTGGGTGGGTAGTTCTGCTTAGGAAACATAAAATAAAGCTTAAAAGCCATGATCAATCTTCTCAAGAGTCTATAAGGCTGGCTTTACATGGTGCAACTGAAATGCAACTTCAGTTCCGTGCAACTTCGAGATCAAGGCGAACCATCCAATAAAAATTATGAATTCGGCTTGCATCATCATTTGGAATGTTCCATATGGGTTTGTTAACATGGCAACAGTAAAAGTTTCATTTGCAGCCTGCAACTCATTGCGTGGAAGTTCCATTGTGCAAAGCCAGCCTAAGAATCCTGTCAAGTTTTACATCTCTCATCTTCCTGCCAATGGCCAAAAATCTGAATATTTTAGTAACTTATAGTAACTTATATTCGAGACCACACATACAAAAAAGGATGAAAAAAGGAAATACTGTATGTTTGTGAATGGAATGGACAACTGGAGGAAAGTCAGACAGAAAATATTCAAAAAAAAAAAAAAAATGGACTGAAAAGATGCACCAGTATGCACTGCATGGGTGAAAAGCAGAGGGAAAAATGTTGGGATGGCTGGTGAGAGAATTAACTATGTGAAAAACCATGAAAGAAAAAGCTTTGTTTACCTGGATATGAGACAGGATTTTCCTTCAGGGACGGGTTGTCTTCAGGGCACATGGGTCCCCCAAGGAAAACCCTGTCCCATACCCAGGTAAACAGAGCTTTTATTTTTCAGAGTGCCTTTGACAGAAAAATATTTATGCTTATGTTTATATCAGTACAAAGACTGTAAGACAGCCAGACTGCCAGAAAGAAAGACAGAGAGCGACAGAAAGGCTTGGCTCACATTTGATTTATCCAGCGTCGACCGATCCCATGTGTGCAGCAAACAGAGAACGCAGCATAACAGAGAGAGGCAGTTGGTTGATTAAAAAAAAACTGAAGTACCCTAAAGCCTGCCCAGCTGTTCCCTCTGCACATCCAGACCATGGAGACCTGCAGAGTCTGCTTCCAAGTCTTAAATATAGAGTGATGTTAACGGGAGGTAAACCTCATCACGTATTCAGTAACCACTACCCAAGTACTTTCCAGAGTTCCCATCTCATCAGCAACACACGTTGATCACAGTATTGTTTGATGCCTGGGCTTTGAATGAGTGAAAATTAAAGGCTCAGATGATTACAGAAGTGTTGCATGCAACATGAGAAGACTGTCTCAAGTGGACGTAATTGCAATACCTAGACTATAGCATGTAGGAGGGTGTCTTTGTGGTGAAACAGCATGTCTCTTCCCATCTTTGTATCCCATCTTCACATCATTTACCCCAAAAATAAAACTGGACTGGATTCACTGATAAGAAACTAGACATCATTTACTCCCATCATTGGAAGACAATTTAGGGTAAATGTTATCTGTGAATATTAATTATGATTGTGAGTTATGGCCATAATTAACATTTGGAAAATCAGGATTGATAATCATGATTTTAGTCACTAAATGAGCAGCAAGCCACCCAGGAATTCCTTAGAAAATATTTCTAAAGTTTAAGATTTTGTTATCAGATGATGGCACGCTTCTCTTGCTTTGAAGATATGGAGTTCAAAAGCAACAGAATTGCACAAGGAATGACAAATAGCGGTAGGACTTCACACATGCACACACACTTTTGCAGGCTACAGCTACGCAAACAGGCAACTTGCGGGAGAAAGGGGGAATACATTAGGAAGGTTATGTTAGGTTATGTTAGGTTATAGAAGACACCAAGGAGTGGGGAGAGTCATGTGACTTCAAGGGTCCACCAAGAGAGCCTCCAGGCTTACTCTATGTAAAAAATGGACCCTTTTGTATGATGTTTTAGTTTAAGTTATTTTCAAAATGTGAGCATTTCAGGCTTAATGCATGTGTGTCTTTTCCAATGTGGTTCTGCTGGCATTGCAGTTGGATTGCTGAGGTGATTTAATCTCAGTGAGCCAGTACTTTGAACTTGACAATAGCAAAAATTAGAAAAGTGATGCTCCAGTGGTACAGAGAAATGGGCAAGTTTATCCAAAAGAAACATATCACTGCCACTATAGGGGGAAATGACAATCTGTTTGTCCCCAAGGCAGTGAGCTTCAGCATTGTTGGGGACTTTTTCTTAAGGGAAGACCCTTTTAATGGGATCCCAAATCACAAAATTAAATGGCGGAATATAAGTTGCTTTGTGATACTAAGATTGTGTATATACAATCATTTTTAAGACTATGCAAATTATAATTTATTGATGCTGTTTTGCTGTTGTTTTGTTATCTTTTTCTTCTGCCCTTTTAAGTCTGTCTATATATGCTCTTATTTCCATGTTGTCCTGTTGGGTTGTGTTTGATTTTATGGAAAATCAGTAAATCATTGTTTAAAAAATATAGAAAAGTGTTGCATTTCTCTTTGAGGCACCACATGGTGCAGTGGCCATTCAAGCTGTAGAACCGCAGGTGAGCACCTCTTGTTGATCCACTTGAGCAGGCCGGGTGTCGTCCGGCTGCCATTGGGAATTTGGTGAAGTTTGATTTGTGTGACGGTGTGCTGCACGTTCTACAAGGCCATGGAAACCAAACACTGGGCTGACTCTTTGGAGGCATGTTATGTCAAGCTGCCACCGGGCTTTGAGAATAATAGATTGATCCTTGCTTTATGAATTGAGGGGCGGGGCGGGGTGGAGTAATTACTGGTCAGTGAAATTAAAGGTGACATATTCATTCTACCTTTACATTTGGGGTGAATGAAACCATTTGACTAGGTGAATTTTAGATTTGTCATAACGCTTTGGCAAGAGAATTATACATCAACATAATCTTGCTGATACTTTCAGATTATTCTGTGCAGAATATTAAATATACAGGCCCTGTTCACATCATGATCTTGGGGAGTCACTCATGTTCTGTGTCTGTACACACTTGCGTGTTTAGATGGTTGTGAAAGCTTGCATGTATGAATGAAAAACAAGTCATTCAGCATTCAGCAGTTTAAAAAAAAGTTTTGTATGGTTTTCTTTATTCAACAACTTGACTGTCAAGTAGTGTGTTGTATTCTGTCATGATTCAATGTCATGACGGATGTACTCCTGCATTCGATAATTGCTGTTATTATGAATCCTTCATCATATTGCAAGAATGTAAATGTGATCTCCATTGTCCTCAAACACAGAGGTGGTCATACAGATTTGAGGTAAGCTTTAAAAGAAGTGTGTTTTGTGTATTCCTCATCAGCAAATGCCACAAAAAAGAAAATTTTTACTGACATTGCCTAACATCACCCTTTTGAACATACTGAGCATACTGTGTGGGTCCCCCCCAGTCCCAGTGAAGCATTCAAGGAGTGTTGTGTGGTTGTGCAGTCACTCCGCATCAACCACCGACTGTCAGGTCCTGTTCCCGTCCATCCTCACACAGTCAGGCTAGAGTCAACTTCATTTGTTGCTACCTGTTTCGAGCAGGACTTGGACTCTCTCTCATCAAGAATTGTACTGTGTTTGAACTTAACCAGATTAAGAACTGAAATGAGGAGTGACAGCTGGAAATAAAAAAAAAAATCGTAAGGAAAGAATCAACTTCAAATCAAATGCACCATCAAAACAAGTTTAAAATGAGTATTAATCTATATATAAAGCCATTATTTTAGACTTCAAGGAGTTTTCATCTTGGCCTTCTCGTGTTTCTTTTTGTCAGTATGGTGGGTGTGACATAAGTGAGACACTGATGTAGAGGCCACATGTTCTGGGGTCTTCCTGATCAGGGGAGGTCTCCTCAGGTCCTGGCATGCAAATACACAAAACTGTCAGAGTTTTCTGTGATGTGAGTTATCAAGGATCCCATGCAGGGTCACAGCTACTTTGGTATGCATCGGGGCTGTGAGATAGATACCTAGAGTCAGTGGCAGTTAGCTTTCACGTGGCACAGTCTCACAGTTAGGGGTGTGACTGCATGTTTGAAAGGTCCATCTGTGCCTGTGGTTACTACATCATAGTCTTCCCAGGGTTCAGGGACACACACACACAAATGAAAAGCTGGAAACAGTAATCCTCCATCCTCCAAGATTCAAAACCCCTGAATCTCTGAAAAACTGAAAGATCCTTAAATGAGGGTATCCTGCAGTGGCATCTTCCTTGGCATATTTTAGTACAGAGGTAACTAAGAAAGCCTAAAATGTGTGGGCTAGGGCCGGGTCTATGAATCATGAACAGAATTAGATTCTGTTTTACCTTATGCAGTGTACTAAAATGTCATATCATATGAAAATGAGGTTCATAAATGATATGTATCGATGGAAGGGGCTAAAGAATATTTGGAAAATATTTCCAAACATTTCTTATTGGGAAAAAAATACAAAACTGTTCAACAGACATCAGGTAATGATGTAACATTCAAATAAATAAATAAATAAATAGCAGAGGAAGAGAAGAATACCCCCCTTTAAAGAGTAACTAAACCCCAACCCCATATTTCTGTGAAGACTGACCTCTAATGGTGAAAAAGAGGGTGGCTGGCTTCTGGCAGCAGGTCATGACACCACCTATTGTGCTCTATGGGTGGTGACATCACGTGCCACCAAAGACCAGGCATCCTACTTTGTGTATGGGGTAAAATTCTGAATAATATCCACCTGTCAAATTAGTTATATTAGAGTAGTAAACAGATATGGACTGGCACACTCAACAACAAGGAATTACATACGCCAATGATTTCAACTAGGTCAGTACAGTAATTGCTATGTAACTGTACAAGCACATATACTCAGTAGTATTGGGGAATTGTGTTAGAAGTGTGATAGAATATAAAGGGAATCTTAGGGGGAAATAACACAAACCCTCACAGGTGCACAGATTCAGTCTGACAAATGGCGTCACCCGCTTGCATAACTTTACTGTCAGCTGAGTGTGGGACATAATCCCAACCAGCCAACGAGGGAGCGTCCCTGGTGTGTGACTCAATCACAGGGGGCATGGACGCTGTGTGAACCCAGCAGTGCCCCTGTGAAAGCCGCCACACTTGTACCTGGTTCCTAACATGGCATTAGCATGCATTAGAGGTCTGCATGGGCCTGAGTGTTTAAGACTGCACCACATTTGCTGCTTTTAATGCCATATTTGCCCTGTTCTACACAACCCCCCTGTCAGCCTGCAATCTGCATTCTGCCAGTTCCTGTCGTAGGTCACCATATATAGTATTCATTGTAATTTAAAAGTGCTGTAAAAGATTTCCATAAATTCTGAGTGTGCTTAGATTTAACAAACAGGCCTAGACTACACAAGCTGTTTTGTGGTATCTCTTGAGCAGCTGACTACATGGATAACTGAAATAGTAAACAGTGGCATTACCTTGACAGCTTGACCACACATTACAGCGCTACCGCCTGAAGCCTGAATAAACAAACTGCACAAACCGCACTTCCCTCACTATCAAGTTTTACTGACATTATTCAGCTTAAATTCAATTCACTCCTTATGTCACGAATCTGGAAGGATTCAGGTACAAACACAGGCAGAGACAGAGAGTGTGATGAATAAGATCAATATCTTGACTGAAGTCAGCAGGCAGTGCAGAGGGTCCTACTGGATGGCTATCACTAAATATTTTGAAAAAGTGACAGCCCTAACACACACAGGACACTAATGACAGGATGAAGTGATGAGCTGGTGAAGCAGGGAGCAGGCTGGCAGCTGATAGGTGGATGAGGACAGGTGATGCAGGAACACAATAGGCAGGACTGGAGCTACAGGATCCTGCAGGGACAAAAAGACGCAGACAGACAAGACAGAGACGAGAAGGAAGCAAAATGGTGCACATGGTTGATACTTCCATCATCAGCTCTGGAAAAAATAAGCAGACCTTGGCGCTCAAAATGAATTGGGCGACTTTACATGAGGCTTATTTGTTTGAAAAACACACCTGAATTGTATATGATGTGAGCAATGTTTTACTCAGAATGCCACTCTTGTGAATCTTTTTGAAAAATGTTTTGTAGCATCTTCTGAGTGTGATCTGATGACATATGATGTTTCAAAGGCTAAAATCAGAGTAGTCATTAGTAAAAGTTGTGGTGGGTGGT
>OMKZ01034141.1:2697-50017 GCA_900302535.1 Neoniphon sammara | reverse complement strand
AAGTTTCTTCAGTCTTCTGGCACATCTGTCCTTCTTCCGTCCCTGCAGCACTGACGCAATCTCAAGGGCACACACACACACACACACACACACACACACACACACACACACACACACCCACCCCCACAAGAACACACTCAGCTGGTTCTTTTTAGCCACGCTGCCTGCATGTGGATTAATGCATCTCCCATTGTGTTGCTGTTATTTAAACAGCAACAGTGGTGCTAGATGGGGGAAGTTTCTGTGGCCGAGCCTGAGTGAAGTCATGTTGTTTTGAGAAAGAACTTTATTACAGTAACATAATATGTGCCCTTTGGTGGACACTGTTATCCAAAGCCCATTACACGTTGCTGACATAAATGTTAATGATGTAAACGTGTGGCACAAATTGTACTACACAGTATCAAACCGATGTAAAGTTACATAAAGATAACAATGACAAGCTGTTATGAAAAATGAATTGATTTTTTTAATACTGGTGTTTCTTTGCCTCATGATGATGATTAAAGAAGGTTCAGTTTACCCATCTTTTTTTTTTACCACTACATCACATCTGGCTCTGCTGTTACTACAAATATTGTTAGCATAGGTTTCCCAAATAGGAATCAAACTACTGACCCTAGGACCATACTCAACTCACAGTTTCTCTGCCTATCAGAGAAACATATAATATTTAATGTCAATAACTCAGCACTACAATCATTTTGGGACAATAGTATACTTACCATAAACCAATAAGACTGTCACTCAAAAGACTGTCACCTTCCACTAGCCTCTGCACTGCATTTCACCTTAGCTACATGTGCACAGTATTCCAGTTACTGACCGGAGTATTGCAATATTCCGGTAGAGTTGTGACTCATGTAAACATCTTATCCTGATTATGAGAAACCTCAATAAGATTGCTGGGTTATGCCACTTATTAAGTAGAGTCCTGGGACATGTAGATACCTCATCCCGGTTACTACTGTCTAGACTCGCTCTGAGCATGCTCAGTTTTTAAGGTATGATGGGAAGGGTTCCAGGTCATTAGCTGAAAAACATGGCGCACACAGGGTGAAGCTCCGAGTTTAATACTTTCCATTGTGGGTTATGTGACGTAGCAAGTCAGATGTTTTAGATAAGAACGTCGTCGCCAGATGGTGCTTTCAGAATATGCTCATGTATCATGCATACAGGAATGGTTGTCATATTGCCGGTCGTTGCCATGTAAATAGGATTTTTCATAATCTGACCATAACCGGGTTTAGCTCAGTAACCGGAATACTGCGCACATGTAAACGTAGTCACTGAGTGTTACCAGGTGGGATTTCGGAGGGAAATCTGCTGGATTCCTTTACAGCGCAAAACAGGCAGAGGGCGCTGTTCTTCCAGAGCAAATAGAGCTAAAGCGTTGAGAGTTTCTGGAAGCTTCTGGCAGATGGTGGAAGAAGAGAAAGGCTGATGAAAAAACAAATCACTTCCAACATGTTGATCCTCTTCAGGAAGGGGGAGGTGGGGCAGGAAGCAATGGGTTTTATGGGAAATGGGGTCCAAGAAACACTCACTCTAGCAATACCGCTGGCCGGAGATTGACCGGCCTGATTACCAATCATCTCAACCGCTGTCTTATTTGTTTGCAGTATTCATACCATGGTATTACAATTAATTTGGCAATGATATGTTGATGTTTAAATGCCACATACAGCACCTTTAACAGTACTGGTTATGTAAACTCTGATTTAGTTTCTGTTTGGAAAGGGGGCGTCACCAATACATAGCAGGTGACTGGATGAACCATCTGTCTATCATTAGTGAACTCATCCAATCAGACAAACCTTAGGCTATTCATCATATGACCGCACTAAAGCTAAGCAAACGCCAGCAACTGTCATGGGCGTCCCTGTGGGGGGAAAAGGGGGACTGACTATCCAGGGCCTGAAGGTGGAAGGGGCCCCCAAGGCCTGAAACTGAAATTCTTATTTTGAACAACTGTTTTCAATTTTATTTAAAGTACACTAACTTAGTTAATAAATCAGATTACAAAATAACCTGTAGGTCCATGAAATAAGAATGGGCCCTTAGACCCTGCTTGCTCCCCCTTTCCTGAAAATGGTCTTTATGGGTTGCTACATAGCTTGTAGCCCAGAGTGGTCAATTGATTGAGACCAGGATGATGTTTTTGAAATAACCTAGGGGTTTCACAGAGACCAGAGTTTTTTCCCCACAGAATACATGATTTATTGCTAGCTGCTGAAGTGTATTGAAGAAATGTAATAATTTTGCCTAAATCATATAGAATTATTTCTGCATAAAGAAGCAATAAGCAGTTATTCATGGTTGATTGATAAGCTGTTGTACAAATTAGTTGCATAATTTTATGAAACTTTCCAACTTCAACAAATATGGCCGCATGTGAATTTAGAAGATAAAGAAGAAAAAAAGTGCACTGGTTGGGGCCCCAAAAACTGAATTTTGGGCCCAGAAATTTGTGGAATGTCCCTGGCAACTGAGATAAACATGTTTGCTAGCTTGTTAGCATGTTGCTAGCTTGTTAGCATGTGGCTACATGACGCTTACCGTTTTTGTGAGGAAAATCTACACTGATGTCCTGTTGTTTCTGTTCTCCAACTCAGTGCACTGACGCTTCTCATTGTTGTCATCACCCAAGCCACGCCCACAGTTCCTTAAAGAACATTAATTGGTCCGGCTTTTTCGTGGCTTCCAGTAACGCTTTGGGTGGAGCAAGTCAAACAAAAATGAACTCACAAGACCAGTTGACTGTACCAGGTTAGCAATGGACACTTTCAGCAAAGATTTCTAGTATGGATGGATGAGGGGCCAGGGTAAGTTTCAGTTATATGAAGGCTGATAGTATTTTCAAATTTATGCCATAAAATGTTCCAAAAAATGACAAATATGTTACTCTTGTTAGGATGGAAAAGCCTCTAAAACACCATTTAGACCATCAAAAGCCTCCACTGATCTAAAATTGGTGCAGCTCTAACACAGGATGAGGTTTACTGTTGATCCCAGCAAAAGGTGTGTGTGTGTGTGTGTGTGTGTGTGTGTGTGTGTGTTTACATGTAGTGCTCTGTATGTTTTCAGTGATATGTCAGACTAGCATGTCTGACCTACATCTGAGCCACATGTGCATAGATCCATCATACCCTCAGACACACACACACACACACACACACACACACACACACACACACACACACACAGCCATGTTATCATTGCCCTGGCACACTTTTGCGGTGTTGTGTATCCAGTGAGAGATTGAGCGCCCGAGGTTAAAAAAAAGGTCTTTTCAACAGTTTATGTATGGTGAATGAAAGTCAGTGTGCCGCACAGAAACACTGCTCATTCATTTGTGTCATAGCACTCATGCTGACACACACACACACACACACACACACACACACAGTGATTGCAGGCCCAAGCCCGCCTTACACACCTCCACCTGGACCAGCATGCACTGGGGCGGCTAAAAATAGCAAGCTAGGTCCACTGTGGGCTTCCTTTGTGTGAGGGTTGGTTGGGACCTTGTTAAAAAGCAGGGAGGCGTAATTACAACCCCCATCACCCCCCACCCTCCAGAAGACCCTCAGACAGCCACGCGACTCCACCAGTAGGGCTTCTTAATGGACTGACCCACTTCTTTTCATTCTCTCATAAAGGAAAAAATTTATAATACCGAAGAATATGCTTAGGCATATGACAGAAATGCACTTCTACACGAAGATGTCACTGCATTGAGGAAGGATTGGATCAATTTTCTTCATTCCATGACCCACTTATCTTCATTCTCATATGCATATATATTTTGTCCCCTTTTTTGAGCTATGTTTAAAAAAATACCAAAATCTGGCACAGAATAAATTTATACTAGTAGGAGGCATTCATTTCATATTTCGAGCAGCAAAAATATGTTTTCAATGATTGCCAGTTACGTGCACAAATACATATTGAACATATTTTGAAAATATGTCCCATGAACTGCTGTGTTCTCCAGATGCTTTACATGCATTTCCTCCCCCGCTGGCTTGAAGTATGATCTTTGCAGTCAACACAGCTATTGTCGACCCGCTGACCCCTCTCTCATCTATCTGTCGCTTCAGCATGCTGCAGGGTTTGAGCTGGAGGCCTTGTTTTTGTTTTGGCGGGACACAACGGGGTCTCTGTGCGGCTATGGGTGGGTGTGGCTGTTGAGAATGGATGCTCCCTATGGAACAAGCCAGGCCCTTGACACCATGATCACCAATCCCCAGAGGTAAACCCATATTTCATAGAGCGTGTTCCCCAGTTGTGTAATGGAGTTGCCGCCCTAAAAAGAAGGAATTTGTGGTAACAAAGCATTAACTCCATATCATGCGCTAACATGTGCATGCAACATATTAAACACTTGCATGCATTTGTGCCTTTGTGCATGTGTAAAGGGCCAACTGACTGACATCTGTCCAATGGTATGACCCTTGACCCCTACAGGGCGATGTAGGTCATTGACAGGAAGTGTGTGTGGAGGTAAACAGTGTGGAGTGAGCTGTGGAAACTAGCACACATGTAGAGACCTGTTAGGGTTCTTAAGAGATAATATGACAGGAGGCAGCATAAAGTAAGAGAAAGATCCAGGAAAACAACATTTCACATTTTACACTTAAGACATTTAGTGATGCTGTGTCTTAGAATGAATGGAACCGTAAGGTGCTTCTTCTTCCAATGAGTGCAGCAAGCATTACATAAAGCCTCTGACAATGAGTGCAATAGGAGAATAAGGCTCTTACAGTGAGCACAACAGTAGATTCCTGGATCACTGAAAAGACAAGAAAATAGTTGCAAGAAAAGAAAGAAATTTGGAGGGAAAAGGCAAAGAGCGGAAATGAGAAGCTGTAAAAAGAAATGTCAAAAAATTGACTACACAAGCCCTGCATCTCAGCATCATGCCAGCAGGAGTGACACCCGATGACAGCCTCTCAGTGCCGTTTGCAGCCCTGCATCGCAGCTGAGCTGCAGAGCATGGCGACGCCACGCTGAGCCACAGGAACGATCAAAATTTACAACGTGGTAACAGCATTTACACAAACCAACACCAAAGTGCCTTTATTTTGGCAAACTCAGGGATCAGCCTGGCCCCCCGGCAGACTGTGGTTTTACTTCTACAAACATTTCCCAGAGGCACAGCTGCTCTGGGGGCAGAGATAATTTGATTGGTTGAGTTAAACCTCAATGGGCGGAGCCAAAGAGCCACAGTTTTTCTGGCTAGTTAACAGAATGCAATTAGACAGCAAAGTTCTAGGCATTGGGAGTGCTTGTATGACATATTAATATCATAAAAAATCATTTAAAAAGGTATAAAAGTAAGATTAATGTGGGTTCCCGCTTATACAGGAGGAAATGAGGAAGTAGGTGAAGCAGTAAAACAAGCTCTAAAAAGGATCTAAATGTGAGGGAAAAGAAATTATTTGGAGAAAGGCAACTGATCTCAGGCAACAACAGTGGGACAGGGACACTAAAGGAGGACATCTATTTTCACCACAGACTAGTGTAATTAAGGCAAGAAAAGGAAAACAGAAGTCACTACATCTAGAGTGAAAATATGGCAGAAACTATTGATCATGTTCTGGTAATGTGTAGGAAATATGAAAGCAAAAGAGAAACAGTGATAATGGAATTACAAAATTAAGGGAATGACAAAGAACCACCAAAGGAATATTGGAGTATGGAAATTTAGCACAAGGAAAAAGATACCTCAGAAGATGGCAGTAATGCATCATCTTGGATGCCAACTGCCGTTAAAACAACAAAGAAGAAGAAGACCGAAGCCCAGTAATGAATGCAAGAGGTAGGAAGGGAGGAAAGTGCTAATTTCAGTCAGCCAACTCACAAGCAAAGTTATGGAAAGCATGCACAGATATACTGTATGTATAGCACAGCACAGATAATTAGTTTGGCATCTAGGCTCTGCCTATAGGATGCCCCCCCCCCAAATTTGGAGGAATATTTAGAGCCCACATGGATGCTGGATGCTGGGATGCTGGGGTGGAGGTGGGATGTTAACTAAGCAGCAGACAATGAGCATGTGGTGCAGCAGCAGCAGGCATGGCAGTGTGTTTGCAGCAGTGTGTTTGCAGCAGTGTGTTTGCAGCAGTGCAGAGCAAGATGCAAAGCATAAGCAGCTTAAATAGACCGCCTCATTGCAGAGGGGCATTGCATCAAACAGATATCGCATGAGCATGGGAGAGTATATGTGAATTTATATGTGCATGGCGCATGTTTCGAGTTTTCTGCCTGAACTACCTCCGCAGGCTACCTTCCATTAAATTAACTTAAATCACTGATAAATATATTTTTATGTATATTTCAACTGGAATTTACACTTTGCTATTTAAGTCTACCATTTAACTAACTTGCAAAGCTGAAAAGTAAAAACTGTCTTTGTGTCATGGAGGTTTAAAGGTACACTAGGCAAAATTGCCAAAGGTGAGGACCCTGTAGACTCAACTGTCAAAAAACCATGGAATAAGCACATGGTTTAACCTACATGGTTCTTGTCATTGGACTGACTTACTGATAGGTTAAATGCTGCTTATTCCATATCTTTGTCAGTTGAGTCTAAAGGATCCTCACTGCAGTCAACCCTTGGAAATTTTGCATAGTGCATCTTTAACTCAACCAGAGATTGTTTCGGCCTTCAGAGTACCTCAGTCTCTTAACTAAAACTGATCTTTTTTCTGTAGGACAGCATGTTGTAGGAGACAGTGCCATGACGGATCTATAAAGCGGTAACTCGAATAGTTTTGCCGTGGAGTAATGGGGTTATTGGCTGGCGGGTCTTGGCTCACCAGCTTGGCAGCTGCAGTGCCCCACTCCTCAGTGCTGCTACACCCAGAAAACAAGATCAGGGGTTGAAGGGAAAGTGTGTGTGTGTGTGTGTGTGTGTGTGTGTGTATATGTGTGTTGAAAGTATTGGAAGGCTTTGAAATCAGGCGCCAGGACAGTAGATGGATTGTTCCCCAGTGGGGTGAGGTTAAAGGGTGACGAAAGCAAATGTCATGGAGGTTCTTCTGATCATCCCCACTGACTCATCCTTCTGTTTGCTGAATGGCATCTCTCCTTTCCCCGTCGCTTTTGTCCCATGTAGCTCTATGCTCATGAAGCTTCCTCACAAGTTTCGTCTTTCCTCTCCTCGCCTACTTTCTACCCTTTCTTTTCTTGTTGTCTGTCCTCCATCTTCTGCTGCTGGAATGGATTTGGGACCTCAGGACCCACCCGGCGCTGCACCCAGCATCTGAACCCAGTCCCCTGAATTGAGCTTGCAGCCTCTCATTTCCTTCTTCAGCCACTTTGTTTCACCTTTCGCTCTTCATCCTCCTCTTCTTCTCTTCCCTCAAGGGATTGCTGTATGTTTATTTGTTCTTCAGTGCCAGGAAAGAGACACATTCTTAGATCTTCTGAAGAGGACACCAGAAGTGATCTTTACACCAAAGAGGAAAACTGAAGCCATTAGCGTCACTCAAGCATCAAGATTGACCCTGAACATTTTGCCTGGCAACTCATCTGACGCTTTTGTCTTTCTTCTGCTGGTGGATGTTAAAATGAGTGGCACTTTTTATCACTCTGGCAGGACAGCGGTGATGCACTGAGGTACATTTCGGAACCCTGACTTCGGGGACCCTGGCAATGGCTTTCCCGTGTGCTGGTGGGGCCTGTTTGGGTGAAGGGGGTTGCACTAACTCAAAGTGCACAGAGCAAAAACAGGACTTGTTGATATAGTCATCTGAGCCAACTGGATAACACATTAAGCACTCGCCACGCTAACTGGGTCTGCGCTTGGGACCAGCTATGCACGTGGCCAACAGAAACCACGCTGGAATAACAACAGAAGCTAACACTAATAGATATTACATTGCCACAGTGGAAGTGATTTACCTGACCGAGGCACTAACTTATTCATTAGCCAGTCACCTTAGTTTAAAATTATTAACGCTTTGCCACTGGGTCACTGGTTCAGGCTGGTTTTGAGTTGCAGCTGCTTGGTTATGACATAATGTAGCTGTGAAGAGATGTTTGGCGTGAATGTTAGCCCACCTGTGTTTTTCTTGAACACAAGAGGACCATTCTCTGTTAATGTCTGGCAAAACAAATTGGAGGGTCAAAGGTTAGATTTACATTTACATGGTTCCAGAATCAGACCTCTGTTGGCAATCTCGGTATCTACCTGTCCTCTCCTGCAGCCTGTTCTGCCCATTCTTGTCTTCATTCATCTTAATCTTTTGTTTGTCTTCATCTGGTCCGACTGTATCATCCTGTTTCTTGCTTCACTCACCCCTCCATGGCCTCTCCGCATGTGGCAAACCCAGACACCAACCTTTGTGATCTCATAACATCCTATGTTTGGATGAACCTCAGCTATGCCCTTTTAAAACGGTCTATCTGCCTTGGAATCTGTTGTGTCTGCTTTGTGTACGGCTCTCTCACTCCAGCTGTGTTGTGTGTCAGTATGATGAGACAGATGAAACAGAGTGAAATCTGCCTCAGATGCAGCCGTCATGGGTGTCCTCTTATTGAGGGGGCAACCAGGGTGTCTGGAGAATTCGTCTTTTCAAGTCAACACCCCACTCAGTCCTTGTCTTCCCTATATCATCACTCCCTCAAGGTGCCCATCACCACTAATACTATGTTCAGCTCTCTGGCTTCTCAAGTTATGCACCTTGAAATTCCTGTTTATTGAAGCTTAAGGTTCAACATTTTTGAGAGGGAGAACACTGCGGGGTACAGCTGTCAAAAGATCATGGTTCTTCACGCTTGCTTGCAATTGCACTTTAATTTGAAGTTGCATTCTTTCACATCATGACAATTTTTTTAGGCTGGCTCCATGAAAGCTCCATGAAATTGTGTCTGCACATATGACAGCAAACCGAAACGCTCCTTTTTGTCCTGTTCCCATCAACCGTGTGGTGGCAGGTGAGAATGCTCATTCTCATCTTCTGCAGCAACATAATCAAAGCCAAACATGGTGATTCTATCTGGAGAGAATAGCGTGCTTGAACTCACCTGAGTACAGACAAACAGCGAGTCCTCTGTGCCAGGGCATGTCTGACACGCAGACACAGCAGCCAAGAGTTGGTTTAGATAGCAGGCCAGTGATAGAGAAGATAAAGGTAATATCATTTAAGATCATATTACAACCATTTGCATCAAGCACCAGCCTGTGACTCGCTGACAAGGCTGTGTCCAGTTAATAAAAAAGCATTATTGAGACATGCTGACAAAGAATGGGTGATCCTTTCAACAATGCCTTCCATTGTCTGAAAGTGTGCAAGTCATTGTCAAGCTAAAATGACTGGTAGAGATGAAAACCTAGCAGAACAGTTTGTTTTTGCCCAGTCAGGCCTATAAAACCCAGGAGCTGGAGCTGGCTGCAAATTTGTGTTGTGAAGAACTCTGTCTCCTGTTGTTTTTCCTAATCACTGCTCATTGGGAGCCATGTAGCGCCTGCAGCTCATTAGAGCTTTTAACACCCAGCGATTGGATTAGCCAGCCAATTTATTTGGAGTGGATCTACTGAAAGGTCAAAAGATCACATCGCTCTAAGTTGGGGAGATCAGCTGACTCGGTGGATTTGTAAGGAGGGAGAATAAGTTGCTTCCAGATGGGCTGTTGGATGGGACCTTTTTCTTGACGGGATGGTGTTATGGAGAAAAGAAGCAGGGCACCAAAGCTGCGTCACGTGTCAGACTTTTTCCTTAACCACAAAATAGCGTGTTAGAACTGAACATGTTTCACACAACAAAGATAATTATTGTGTTAAAGCTGCTCGGAAGCAAGATTTTTATGTTAAATACATCCGAATTACCATCCTAAATCACAAACTGGGGCTTTAATCGAGAACTGCGTTCTGTGCATGCTATATTGAAATGCCATACTGTAGATTCTACCTTTTTTTTTTTTCAAAATTAAATTGCGGCATCAGCATGGGCACTGGTGTGAAATCTTCCCCACACAGAAAGTGACAAATTAAAACTTACCGCTGGAATGCAAGCTGTCTCCCAAACAGCAGTGAGCAGCGCTCTTTCCAGAGAAAAGATGGACTCACCAACATTGAAACTTTTTCCTCTGCAGTCTCTTTGGTATGAAACATCACAGACCAGCCAGGAAGGTAAACATAACAGTACTTCATGCAGATTACTGATGATACCTTACAAGATTTCAGGGAATTCAAATCCAAGTCACTTGTTTGTGTAAATAAGACAGCTTCAGAGTTGCTGTAAGGTTTATTTTTTTCACTTTTTATTTTTTTCATTTTTTTCACAGAGCTAGGCTAGTGACTCCTGTAGAGTTCAAGTCTTTGTGCTAAGCTAACATGAAATGCTATGTATGGGAACTGAATCAGTGGACATACAGAGGTGGAAATGGTATCAAACATCTTGTCTCAGTCTGGGTAAGTCGGAAAAGGGGTATTTTGCCCAAAATGTTGGAGTATTCCTTTAAGTGACATCAGCATTGCCTTACAGTTCCACAGCATATTTCTCTCTGAATAATGAACAGTCACAGTCTCCTTTTATTGCAAGCTTTTCAAATATTGAGTACTTTCTTATATATCTCTGTTTATTTTTACTGGGTTATTCTATTTCTTTTACTGTTTTTAAGATTTCTTTTTTTCAAGTCTAAGCAGTTGTTTGCTAACAGTTTGCTAAGGTCAGCTAACACCCACTGCTAGCAGGACTCTGACTCTTCTCTCTTGCAACAGCAGCAACCTAAAACTTCTCTGATCATCCTTAAAAAATGCTGGTACATCAGCCAACCACACTGACATGATGACAGAGGTAAGGAACTGTAAGTTTGCTGGATCGTGGTGAAATGCTCAGCTGGGAAAAGATAAGGTTCAGTTACTAATGCAGAAACTCTGGGCTAAAGACTACAGCTTGCTTTTAGCGAAACAACTGCTTGAAAATTGAAAATGCTGACAGAAATCAAAAACCCAGTAACAACAGACAGGCAGACTGTATATATCTAAGAAAAATGTCTTAATTTTTTAACAACCTATACTGAAAGAAGACTGTGAAAGGGGCATTTATGTGAAAACCTTTTTATTTTCCCTGTCTAGAAATCACCCGTGCAATCTGAATTTCTTACTGAAGCTTTGAGTGTGCTAAAATCCAGGACTGATGGATTGCAACTATCCCTTCAACATAGCTGACATTCCCTCTCTATCTGCAGATCAAGGGTCAGATAAGCTGAGAGACACTGCACTGTACTATCTGGGCTCCACCTGTCCCACTGATAATTTACTATTGCACTGTGGAATGTCTGACACAATAACATACTGTGGATGAGAGCTTTAGATCCTGTGGGTAATCTATAATCTGCATGTCAGCATCGAGAGGCCTGTCTTTACACTCTGGGGCCATTCCATTGTTTGCCATTATCGGTGTAAACATTAGGAGTGTATAGAGCTGTCAAAGTGAATACAGTCCAAAGGGTTTCAGCATTTTATACTGGCTAGTTATTTGTATTAGTGGAAATGCTGCTGCCGCTCACACTCAGCATCAAGATTTTGCCATTTTTCTTTGCTGAATCGAATCTTTACATTGTCAGCTGGGTTTCATCACACCTGGGTCTTTGATTCACGTTGAAACAATGTTGTACGATTTCAAAAACAATGAGAAAACCAGCATTTTTTCATTTATAACTGAGAAGCTGTCTTTTTGCAGACGTGGAGAGTTTGTCCAACTGATGCCACGCTGCTTTAAAGTAACCTGAGACACAGTCTCACGTCGCACATCAGAGATCCCTCTTAAAAAATAAGTCTGGAATGTAATTATTTGTGAGCAATTTGGGGGATAGCTCTCAGGTATGTGCTGAGAGAGGTTGGTTTTCCGAGCAGAGTGTGCCAGTGTGTGTGTGTGTGTGTGTGTGTGTGTGTGCGTGTGTGTTGTTGGCGGCTTTTCCCCCCTTTTACTGCAACCGTCCAAAAAAACAAAAGGACTTCTTGGAAACGGGGCCTGGCATCCATTTGGTCAGAGCGCTCGGGGGGATTTTTTTTATGCTTGATGGCACGCACTCACACAAGCCAGGCTGGCTCCTAATATCCTGAGCTGCTGCTTGGTAATGCTGGGTTGTGGCGATGAGTCGGGAGCGCAAGATGAGATCAACTGAGGATGTCAGGGAGCTTGAGGTCACCTCTTGGAGTGAATTGTTTCTCAGAGATATCCACCCCCTGTAACAGCATGACTAAGCCATTGTTCCTCCCTGACACCACTGATGAGTCATTTTGTCAGTGGAATACTATACCGATGATTTGACCTAAGTAAGTCCAGTTTCTGCATTAGTAACCGAACCCTATTATCTTTTCCCAGCTGAGCATTTCACCACAATCCAGCAAACTTACAGCTCCTTAACTCTGTCATCATGTCAGTGTGGTTTGCTGATACATCTGATCTGGCTGATCAGAGAAGTTTTAGTCTACTGCTGTTGCAAGAGAGAAGAGCCAGAGTCCTGCTAGCAGTGGGTATTAGCTGACCTTAGCAACCTGTTAGCAACCAGCTGCCTTGACTTGAAAAAAATAAAATAACAGTGAAAGAAATAGAATAACCCATTAACAACAGAGATATATAAGTAAAAATAGACAATATTTGAAAAGCCTGCAATAAACGGAGACTGACCGTTCACTATGTACTGTACGTACTGTAACTGAGAATTACAAAAGGGATGAGAAGTCTGCAGGAGCTTACGTAATTCTTTGTACTGTTCTGTGGAGTTTCCCTCCCACCACTTATTGAAAATTAAAGACTCTGTGGAACTTTTCCTTTCAGTTTTCACAAAGCACATTATACACAGAGCGTCTGAAGCAAACTAAATGCACTGGGCAAATGGGCTGCTTCTGGTGCTGTAATCTCATTTGTTCAAATCCATTCGGTCCGAATCAACCTCAGGGAGGCGTCAAGTCTTGTGAACACGCAACGTGCACTGCTATCATGCATGCTGGCTTTCCCTACCCAAAAAAAACCTAGCTTACCTTAGCTATGGTATGGTAGCTTAGTTTGCTGTAGCTACAGAATAGCAGAGAAGGGAGTCAGCATGTGAATTCCTGTTCCTCCATTGCATTGGCATTAGAGCCACACGGACAAGCATGCACGTGGGTGGGAGGGGCTTGAAGGAGGTACTGAATATCAGGTGAGAGAGGTGGGAAGGTGAGTTCAAATTTTCCCCAAAATTACTCCCATTCTACAAAGTTATCTACACAAGCTCTAAAGGAATACTCCGTTTTGCACAAAATATCCTTTACTGACTTACTCAGAGTGAGACAAGATGCTCGATACCATTTTCACCTCTGTATGTCCGCTGGTTCAGTTCCTATAGATAGCATTTTGTGTTAGCTTAGCATAAAAACTTGAAGTCTCCAGAAGTCATTAGCCTAGCTCCGTCAAAGTGAAAAAAATAAACCTCACAGAAACTCTGAAGATGTTTTATTTACACTATATTGTGTATTACACAGTAATGAAATACATGTCTTGGATTTTTTTTAATGAGAGTCATTATGAAAGAGGTGAGGTGGTCACTCTATTTTTTTTCTTTTAATTCCAAGATGTGTATTTCAAATACACATGATACATTGTGTAAATAAGACAGCTTTGGAGTTGCTGCCTTATTCCATTTTTGAACCTTATAACCTTAAACGTTATAATTCACAAATGTGTGTTCATTGTGGGAGCATGTGCAGACATTGTGGAGACACGCTCCTGTTGGCTGTTTGCACTGTCAACTGTATTTATTGAGCAGAAAATGAATCTATATCTTGAACTGCCACACCACTGGTTTGCTAGGTGTGGGTGTGTGTGTGTGTGTGTGTGTGTGTGTGTGTGTGTGTGTGTGTGTGTGTGTGTGCTCCCAGGACCTTGAGAGTCGCAGTATGTGAGGGTCTTTCACAGCCACACTGTACAGGCCCCCAGACACCTCTTGCCCAATTCACTGGCTCACACCAGGTCTCTGTATGCTGGAGCTCAGGATCAGAATAATACGGGCAGTTTTCTGTTGCATCACCTATAAGAAAACAAACTCACTAAATGAAATAAAGTCAAGTGAAAGAAACCATTTGCAGACACCAGAGCCCTGGGACAGAACAGGCTAATTTTTCGGTAACATTACCCCAAGATGTTTCCACGCTCTTGAATTGGCAGGTACATTCCCTCTGACACTGTCCAGAATAAGGCTGCAACTAAAGATTAATCTCATGATTGTTGTTTTTTTATTAATTTTGTCTATGAAATGTCAAAAATAATGACAAATGTCCATAACAAGTAACCAAATTCCACAACTATAACTTAAAACGAATTCCTTAGTCTGACCAGCAGCTAAAAAACCCCAAAGGTTTCATTTTATTATAAGCAACTGAGAAAAGCTTGCATATCTTAGGTTTTGCCAAGCTGTAACCAGCAAATGTTTGGTATTTTTGCTTGAGAAATTACGAAAATGATTAATTCATTATCAAAAACTATAATTTACAAGTTTTGTGTCGATCAACTAATCATTTCAGCACTAGTCCAGAAAGTTTCCTGGTGTGTTGCCTGAAACCTTTTGAAAGTTATTTTGCATTCACACTGCGAGCAACATGATCAACAAATCAGCAGCAAAAGCAATGAGAGAGATGAGCAAGTAAACTCCGCCAATGTGTGGACGCTCAACAAGTTTGTTGGATTTCCCTAGCGATTTGATTTTCTTTCATGAACGATGGAACTTGATTACAGCCATTAAAGCTTCCCAGTTCTCCACAACTTCTCCTCCAAAGAACTAGCATGGTGCCCGTTCAAAATGTGCCTGCCTGAAGGCGCTGATTGCTTGGCCTGTGGTCTTGCTGCTTGCAGCTTTCTGGAGGCTGCGGTGTTTGTTGGTCAGTCTTGTTTGTTACTGCTGGAGTTCACTGCTCCACTCTAATAACATTAGCCTGTGGGTTATGCCGTAAAAGTTCACCTGAACTTCATATTCATCTCCTAAAGGTAAATCCAAAAATCGCTGCCTTTTTTGGAGAAAAACTACAAAACTCTTGCATGTGCGCACTCAAGACTGTCCAGATGTTGCACTGCTGTTGCAGTTGAGTTCTTTTTTGTTCAGTCATTCACAATGATAACAAACAATTAGAAAATTGATTTGTTGCTTTCTGGAGAACGGCTCATCCAAACAACTTTATACTCAACACTACTCTTCCTTGGGGTCTCAGCAACACACCTGCCAAGTGTGCAGTTGATTGAATGAACGGTTGTCAAGAAAATCGAAGGACAGACACACACACAGACAGAGATTTCTCCCTTTATAGGTGGATAGATTTCTCCAAAACAATGCTTGGGGGCAGTGCATCCACTGTTGGGGTAACAGTAAGTGCTGAAGTCATTTTTTATTTATTTTCAATGAATGCTACCTAAAGTATGTTAACCTATGAAAACGGTGAAAGGAAATATAAAAGCTGCCCACCTCAATAGGCTTTCACATGTATGGCAGGAGGTCTGTATGTTTTTGTCTTCTCCTGATTCCTGAGAATAAATTCCTGTCATACCATAAAACTTTTATGCTAAACTGTTACAGGGGTCACACAAGATGGCACGTTACCTGAGAGTGCATGTTATTTATGATGGTGAAATACCTAACCTCGGCTACATCATTCATCCTCCGTGTACCTATATTTTTACAAAAGGGATGTAACATATATCTTTCCAGCTCTGTTGTGGCAGATTATGGGCCTTTTCTCCAGGGCTGAGCCATAAATCAAATGCCAGGTTTTCAGGAGTGTAAATCCAGAAAAGAATAACATGTTGCTCTACCCACGGAGGAGTCTCAAGAAAACAAATAAATCATATTCCACATGGCAAGTGAGAAGCGCTGAGATTCCGTTAACTCCTCCTGTAATGTAATCAGCCCTGACACATGTAGGCACGGTCTGAAGGCTAATGATGTTGCTGACAGACACATCAGCAGGGAGGTGATCTGTTCCTGCACTTGATCCGTTGCTGCATTCAAGTACTGTGGGAAAAACTGTTGTCGCACATAACAATCCAACAAAATGGTCAGTATGAGTGTGTATATGGGAATTTTCTGTAATAGGGTGATTAGCAAAATATCATTCAGGCAATGTTAGCAATTTATGGATGTGATGTACATTTTTGATTTTAATAAAAATAAACCATTAATGACATGATGCATGTTTTCAACCCTCATTCTGTTCCAGCAGCACAAAGATTTCTGTACCACTTCATTTCTAAAAATAAAACAGTAGTCACCAAAACTTTTTTTTTTGTTGCAGGGCACAATTTGTAAATATTATGTTGCATCCATGTCATATGGAAAAGGTGGTAAATATGGACTTCCCATTTGGAAATACCACTCACCTCACCTAATAAAAAATAGGAATATTATGATATGAACAATTAACAGGATGAACTTTTCAGCCAAAAGGTCCTTTGGTGGTTCCCATAGACCACCAAAGTGGGTGTGGCTTCCAGGGCACTTCTGGTTTCTTTCTCTTTCTTTCTTTCTTTCTTTCTTTCTTTCTGTAATTATGTATTTATTTTGTATATGGCAAAAGCAGATTGGATTTCTGGTTCTCATTTGCTAATCATAAATCCCTTAAATCACGCTATTAGAAAGACCACAGGATGGATCTGTTACAAATTATTGACTTTATTTATTTTTAAGAATTTATTATATATTAAAACAAGGACCGTTAACATGTCCCAGATGTTAACTTCAATGTCAAATCCTGTAATGCTAAGCTAATGCTAGCTTTTTTGCATTGCATTGCAGCTTAAGTTCAATAAATAAAGATACTTCACTTCGGTGGTCTGTATAACTCAAATGCAGCACTATTTCCGATCGAAAACACTGGAACTAATGTCAAGTCACTTGTTGCGAGTTTCGCGAAGACATGAGGAGTTTACGAGTTGCCACTGAATGCATCACAGTATACTTTCAGTGCAGCTGCACCGAGGGACGCACGCATGGGACCTGCCTCCTCAGACAACATCAGCCCTCATGTGGATTGCTGGTTGGCGTTCAGTCCTCGGCGGACTCTCAGTGTGGAAGGACCTACTCACTGAGGATGGAGGCAGTTTGCTGGGAGCTGTGTTCAAGTGCACACGCTGGATTCGTTTTACAAGATAGTAAGCTGTCGAAACTTTGAGCCTCTCTATATACCCACACAGAGGAGGGAAAGATAAGTGACTTGACTGTCAGTGTAAATGTTTTCAACATGCCGAGTGTTTTGTAACACTGAAATACGAGGTGTCGGTAACTTCTACGTTGTTTCCACGTGGATAAGTGATGTTCCCCTGAGCGGCGACACCAGCCCGGTGGTATGTGTGTGGGTTTTCCTGCAAGCCGAGAAGCTGTCAGTGACTGAAAAGGACTGAACACAATGCGAACCCAATTTCCAAGTGTTGCTGTTCCCCCTGAACATGTGCAACACGCCGCCGACTGCTTGCCGTGCCCAGCCGCCCACCAGCAGCCGCTTCTCCACGACTAAATCGGGCTGAAAGATGTTTTTTTCGTGGCTGCCGGCGAGTTTATTCCTCGGGTTCATCGTTTCTCTGACGTGCGGCGTTCAGGGGTCGTGGGAAAACCGGAATGCCGACCGTCGTGGCCGAGGGAACGAATTTGACAAAGCAAGCACCCAGCCGCACATCGTTTTCATCCTAGTAGATGACCAAGGCTTCCGGGATGTTGGGTACCATGGGTCCGAGATTAAAACCCCGACCCTGGACAGACTGGCAGCAGAGGGAGTGAAGCTGGAGAATTACTATGTGCAGCCTCTCTGCAGTCCATCAAGAAGCCAACTGATGACTGGCAGGTAGAGTTTTAGGGACCTTAAGGTGCCCTTATAGGAATAGCCTACACCAACGACTTACCCAGACTGAGACAAGATGTTCGGTACCATTTTCACCTCTGTATGTTCACTGCTTCGGTTCCAATGGGTAGCATTTCATGTTAGCTTAGCATAAAGACTTGAAGTCTGCAGGAGTCATTAGCCTAGCTCCGTCTAATTTAAAAAAAAAAAAAAACTTTTATAGCAACTCCGAGGCTGTCTTATTCACACAATGTATCGTGTATTTGAAATACACGTCTTGGATTTATTTATTTATTTTTTTTTAAACGAGGGTCGTTTTAGGACAAATGAGATGGTAGGACTATAACTGCTGAACATGTGTTTATCAGTTATAGCTCCTACCACCTAACCTCTCCTAAAATTAATCTCATTTTTAAAAGAAATTTCAAGACATGTATTTCATTACCATGTAACACACATTGTGTAAATAAGACAGCTTCAGAGTTGCTATAAGGTTTATGTTTTTTTGGCTTTGACAGAGCTAGGCTAATGACTCCTGTAGACTTCAAGTCTTTATGCTAAGCTAACACGAAATGCTAACCAACTGAACCAGTGGATGTACAGAGGTGAAAATGGTATCGAACATCTTGTCTCAGTCTGGGTAAGTTGGAAAAGGGTATTTTGCCCAAAATGTTGGAGTTTTCCTTTAATGAGGCCAAAACAGTCATCCAGCACAGCGAGTAACAGTTGAATTTCTCAGTAATTTCTCCGACTATAAATTGGCACAATGCCAGAATGTGTGAGGATGACTGTTTAGGTCCCTGGCACATACTTTTGAAGTAAATTACATCAACAAAAATCTTGTATGAAGAACTTTGCTTAAATTTTATCATATGGGGATCCATGCAGTCTAATCTAGGGAAACTTCATATGAAAAGGTTTGGGGGGCTGTAATGAACTTATTTGAAATGTGAGGGATATCAATCATGAATGACAAACTGTATCCAAAACCTCTCCTCCCGTGATTCAGTCCAGATTTTCTGATAAACTCTAAGTAAGTCAGTTGTAAGTGTATGTGCATGGAGCTCACTTTATTTTCAAGCTCTTGACAAGCATGCAAGGCAAGAGTAGACTGAAGAACATGAAAATATAGCTCCCTTTAGGATTTTGTATCACTTTGTTTGAAATTCGCAAATGGGTGTTGCGGTTCCTCTTTTACCACATGGACACCAGCAAAGTCTGCATTTCCATCCTAATTGTTTTAAGTGTTTGCAAATGGGCAGCAGTCAGCTTTTCCCAGCAACCAGCGAACGCTTTGGTGGGCATCGGGAAACTTGAGAGATAATCGAGGGCTTGGCTGGTTACCACATATAATGGGGAAGGGGCTGATTGTGGTCTCACTTTGTTGTTTGCTTACAGTGTGTTTCACATCAGCAGTTTTCCTCTTTGCTCTTGGAGCTCTGTGGGGCTTCTCCTCCACTGCCTGCGCCATCTGTTCCACTCCTTAGGAAACGGTGAAGGCTTGCTGGGCACCTCTTCTTGGCCGACAGCCGAGAAAATAATGAGCAAAGTGCACCCTCCTCTTTCCTCTGCTCGCTCTAAACCACCTAAACCTAAATCTCTGACTGAAGAAAAAAAAAAGAGAAGCGGCTAACATCCATATGGAAATGTAGGTGTAGATTCAATTATGTTTCCAGGCTTATACTCCTGAAAAGGATGATTGCGGAAGAGCAGGGGGGTGGACCTGTGATTTGAAACAGACGGTGCTCCCCACCAAGAAGAAGATGCTTAGGGGTTACGTGTGTGTGTGTGTGTGTGTGTGTGTGAAGAAAAACGCCATCTGATATTTTTTACATGCAAGGACAGCTATGATTCTACATGCTGACAATATGAAGGCTGATCTCCCAGCTGAGTTACTACCTTGCTCAGAGACTGCAGCATATGCTGTACATTACTCAACCAGTGATCCAGGTCTGTGTTAGCATTAAAACATCCAAAACTGTAAAAGCACTGAGAACTAGTTAAGGTTGTTGTTGCATAGACAATTTTAGGCAAATAGAAGACTCAATAAAATCTTGGATCCTTGGATAACACCCCTTAAGAGTCTTATTATTCTTGTATGGTGTGTAGGCTGGTTGGCTTGGCAACCACCTGCATATCTGACCCCAGCTGCATGCTAACTGAAAGCGATTTTTTTTTCGCTATTTTTCCTTTTCATGCCTTCAATGAAAGTCACCCCTGTGGACTACGCGCTCGGTGCAATTGTTTTTCTCAACTGTCACCCAGATGGACAAGTTGTTTCGCCTCATAAATGAGCAACTATACCCAAGTGACTGTCTGACAGGTCAAGGTAAACATCCTGATAGCTTAGGGGCATGTTAACATTACGCAGTATTGAAGTGAAAGCCACGGAGATGATTGCAGCCTTCGTTACCTCTTGTCTTTCCCTTTCTCCAAGCGCTGCTGAACCCCATAATGCTGTATCTCATTAACCGCAATTCCAACGCTTTTTATGTGGATTTTGCTGTATGGAGTAAAAAACGGCTGATGGAAACAGCAAATGTTGAATAAAATCCTCCAAAATGTGACTAAACATTTATACACTCACTTGAGGTAGATGAACTTTTTATTTGATTAAAGGAAATGTGATTTGTGATTGAAAGCACCATGACATTGCTGAATAAAAAGAGAGCATGCCTATAGGATTCAATCACGGTTGTTCTTCGACCTCAGACAAAGCTGGTTGCCATGGCGGATGGTGGTAACGTCAACAAGTACAGGTGGACAGATGAAGAAATATGCAAAGAATGGAACAGTGATATTCACTGGGAAACAGCAATGCAGTGCAAAAATTTCTAAAGTATAAATGCAAAAATGCATCTTTGCAGAACAGTCATGTAGCTAGCAAACAAAGTGACTGCCCGTAGCAACAGTCAGATGATGATGACATAGTAGGATATATCATCATACAGCACCCACCGGAGCCTACATTTTTTTCACTTAAACACATGTAGAAATGCATCTTCACTTTTTTTCCAGAATTGATTTCATTTGCAATCAATTTGAATGCTTTATGGAAACACAGGTACTGACTAAACCAATGTGATGCTGTAGATGTTCAAGTGAAAGAGTCAGCTGGTGTGGGCGAAGGTCTCAGTTGAATATCTGATGAGGTGCAAAACACACCCTTTACATGTCCCCCCCTAAAAGGACAGGACCCACACATGATCACCCAGTCACTGATTGTCGGGAATGCTGCCATTATTATAGAAGCAAAAATGCTTTGGGGGCAAAGGCACTTCTGAAGAAGTTCCTTCTTGTCCAAGATCCTTGACAGGTAGATTGCTGTACTGTTTGAACTCTTCTACCTCAGCTGTAACACAACACCTTTGGGGAGAAAACTACTGTCTTCTGTCACTGAGGGTGACATGTAGGAATTACTCCGCTATCAAAACAACAAGTGGGCTTCCTTTAAACCATAGCTCTGGCTATTTTTTTACCTTAACCCTATTCTTCCATCTTTTGGCACCATTGTGAACTAAATCTCATCAGTGGTTTCACTATAGAGCTACTTCTGTCTTGCTTGGCTGAGTTCACACAGTTCTCCAGCATAGTATATTTAATCTCATTCTGTAATGATTTGTATATATTTAATTTTCTGTTTATCCGCTACCAGACACCCTTTACTATTTCACCATTTATTTAAGAGTAAACAAAGTACTGAAGCAGTAGCAAAGTAGTAGCAAAACTATATGAGAAAGACATGACTTGAGATCATTTTCATTTATATCTTTTTTGCACCAACATTTCAGTGTTGGAAAAGACATGTTTATGTGTGTTTGGGGTCCATTTTTGGAGTGTCCGTTGACCTTACTGGACTGTATTGGAGCATCATGCATGCTAGCAAGCAAGGTGTAAGTAGCTCTGTAGTGAGGCAATTGACCTTTTGCACACAGCGGTCTTTGTTGGAATAGAAAACTACCTGCAGTACCTGGAAGAAAAAGTCCAGCCCAGCTCTGCCCTATATTGTGTTACCAAACATGAACCTGTATCCCTATGGATTCTTGAGATTCATGTGCTTGTAATATGTTTTTCAGTGGGGAATGAGTAAGGACTCTAAATAAATTTGAACTTGGGAAATATGTGACATTAGCAATGTTTGTATGATGCATATACAAACATTGCTAATGTCACATATTTCCCAAGTTCAAATTTATTTAGAGTCCTTACTCATTCCCCACTGAAAAACATATTACAAGCACATGAATCTCAAGAATCCATAGGGATACAGGTTCATGTTTTAAGGTTTTTGACCAATTATTGCTAACTACCAGACTGGTTGTAGTCTCTGAGTCTGCCTATTTGATAACTGTTAGTTCTGAAGTCTTCACTAAGGTGTTGGAAGTGTTTCAAAATAGCCATAAATAAGGTAAATTTGACAAGACTTTGGTCAGAATCAATTGCTCCATGTGAACAATGGCTGTAGTTATGTTTTAAGAAACTGATCTGTCATCACATCTATAAACTGTATGATTCTCTATGAAATGAGGTTAACAAGATCAAGAGAAATGAAAGAAAAGGAAGTTGGTAGAGCGTAACAAAGCCTTCTAGTAACAGAAGCTTGAAAAAGATTGCTGCCTCTTCCCCATGGGCAACTCACCATCAGAAAATATCAACCTGTCTTGTTTCCTTTAGGCTGCACTGATGAGATTAGTAGGACCTCTCCTTCAGGTTGTGAATCATTATACACTTCAACCCTATTTCACACTCACTGATCTTCCTGAGCAGAGAGGTGAAATACCAAAGGAGAGGGCAGAGGTTGCTTCTCAGACAGCGTTCAAGGCAATCTCTAATAATGATAAATGCTGGATATGTTGAAGGAATGCATACATGACATGGGGAGCTAATAACATGGTCTGTGAAACCTTTCCACTTTACACAAGGTGGCTCAGGTGATGGAGTTCTTCTGTAATTTAGTAAACACTTCTGGGGTGACAAAAATGAATGTCTCAGGGGTAGAGAGCTGTGACAACTAACTTGTCCAGACAAATCTGGCATGTGGCCTCTTCAACACGCAACACAATTTTAAGCTATTGACAATCAGTACCTTTCCCTTCGTTTACTTGGATCTTGGTCAGCTACACACCTGCTTGTCAGACTGCAGTAAATACCAATAAATTGTAGGCACTGCAGCTTTTCCATTAACATCTCAAGACAACTGTATAAATCTTCAATACTCACTCCCGCCCACCTTTCTCTTTTGGACGTTCTTCCCACAGGGGTCTTAGCAGCAGTCACACTTGGAAACCTGTCAAGCAAAGCAAATTGGTTTGGGACTAAATTAAATTTCATTATCAGGCTCCTACATCGCTGATGAACTGCCGTCCATCAGCAAACAAACAATTAGGAATGTGCTCTGGGTTTCCATGGCAAAACAAGCAGATTGCTGGTGAGGATAGCAGCCGGAGTTCAAGAACACTTCAGTCATCCTTGAACACTGTGCTCTTATATTACGGACCACTGAGTTTGAAACTCTACTAAACCACAGGGAGACCGGGGTCGTTTATTCGCTCAAAGCTGCTCTTTTTCCTCTGCTTCTCACCACCCAGAACTCTGTCTTCTACTTATTCAGACATTTGCTGTCTGTCCACACTTATCTTAGACCCATCTTAGCCTCTCAGTCACCCGTCCTCTGTTGTTTCAGCGATCTGTCACTCTTTCTTTCACTTCCCTTGTTCACCCTCACACTCTTCTGTCCTACCACACTGTCTTAAGTTGCACAAAGATGAACTGAACAAGTGGCTGACTGAGGTGTCGGTTAAAGTCAGTGAAAACAAAGCCTAGAGAAGAGTCTACTTATGATCTGTAAGGATGATTTTAAAAAAAAAAACACGAGAACAAATGCAAAGGAAGGAGCAAGATTGAAGGGTGGTGCAGTGATAACAAAGAAAGAAAGCAGAGACTGAAAAGGGGGAGAGCTAAGCGAAGGGAACGGCTCTGAGGCTGACTTTGATTAGATGCAGAAAGCTGTGGAGAGGCTGCTTATTTGAACCATATGTGGGGAGGACGTGGAACAGCATTACATGGGTTGCCTAGGCTTGGGCAGCAGGGCTGGTTGGGAACCTCCAGAACCTCAGTGGCTGGAGTACTGGCCAATGCACTTGTCTTGTGGGACTTCAGCGGATGCCAGCGTTTGGTGATTTGCATTTAATGGTGTGTGTGATTTGTTGGCCTTATGGCTCAGTGGTTGTGTAAATAAATCAGAGAGATACCGTGATTACAGTGGTGCTTAAGATCATAACTACGCTTCTCACTCAAGGAATGTAACAGTGCCTCGGGCGTGATAAGATGTGGAAGCAAGCCACCGTCTGCTAGAAGTATTTCATCACTTATACGTGGCACAAATCCTCAATTTTGCTGAATAATGCATGCAGGGATCCCAAAACTGTGGCCCATGCACTGTGGCTGCGCATTCATGCCCTGCTTGGTTTTAACAGGAGTCTGTAAATCAGCAACACTCGAAATGAGGAGGGACGGAGAGAAGGTGGGAATATCCAGAAGGCATTTGTTACTGCAGTCATTATTTTAAAGCCTCATAAATACTAAAGACCTAGAACTGTCCTTCAAGTGCCCCAAAACCTACAAAGTCAAGCCCAGTGTCTAGTTCCCTGGTGAACCTCTGCCATGACACTGAGAAATTAAGCAGGGATACCTTGGAAATCTCTGCGCTCCACCTTGTACCGTTCTCCATCAAGACCTTGGGTTGGCTTGACTGATTTGTTGAGGGATCACAGACTGCACTTAGCATGACATTCTCATTACACGGCTGTAACCTCTTGGTATGTGAACACCAAGACCGAGTGAGGAGGGGTCAGGGCTCTTAGGGGGTAGGGTCTTAAACACATGCACGTCTTAACAAATTCGCACATGCAGGCACATGTGTCCATTCTTATTGTTTTTCAGTTGTTTTTTTTTTTTTTTTTTTTGAGGCCTTCCTTTCCTCTCAACCTAGTCACTCTCTTGGCATTGATGCAAACTGCTTGACAAATAAAATTAAATATAGTGAAGTCTAGAAGTGGAAAAATTACTCTATGCATAAGTGGAATGACTACAAAAGGAGAATGAAGGTAATTGAGTGCATTGCTTCCAAGACTCATTTGATAGACATTTAAACACAAACAAGGAGGCTAAAAGTTAACATGTACTTGGCTTGTGGAAACAGTCTGGAGAGATTATGGAGTTCAGTGCTTGTGTTTCAGTTTGTAGGAAGCCAGATTGAAAGTGTGAATTAACTGTGCATGATAAATTATCTTTGGATGGAGTAAACAGCCTCCATTCTCCTCTCTGTAAACCCTTATTCTAGTGCCAGGCTGACTAGACTCATTGATATTGTCTTACTTAGAGACACATGTTCCCTTTAGTTCCCCCCTTTGCTCCCATCCTTCATTGCATGCATACTGCATCCCCTAATAATAGAACAACAATGCCTCCTCTATTCCCCAGTAAGCATGTTTGTAGTTGGGGGTTCAGAGCATCCCTTGCCTAGACCACCAAGTGATGAGAAACCCTCCGATCACCATATGAAACCAAGACACTCTCTTGGCTCCCATCAGGCCGGTGCGGTCTCATTTTGGATTCTGTACTCATTGACCTGACCTCAAAGACTTGCACTGAATAGAGGTATCAAATTCTGAAATCGTGCTGTATTATCCCTCTGAGTTCGACATTTAAAAGGCCCTGGGAACCATTACTGAAATCCCTGGGAATGCTAAGTCCTTAGCCCTCCAACTTATTCCTAAAGGGTTTGGAGGCATCCAACCCTAGAGCCTTGTTGCAGAAGTACAGGTACTAGTTTGTTAGGACTGGTGTTACATGTGTTCAGTAGTTTACTGCGCCTCCTTATCTAAACAGTACTGTGGGGACTTTGCCAAATTGAGTAAGTCATTACCCTCTCAGCCCTTTCTTCCCAAAGGGGCATTAATCCCTTGGCTGTCTTTACACAAATAAACATTTATATTGCTTTTCTGTTGTCATGTTAAAACCTGATAACTCCAGTTCTGGAAGTTGAACAGAATGGTGCTCTGTAAGTGGCCAGCATCACAACATATTTCAGACATAAGGGCTTAAAGGCCAACAGCAAACAACAAAGCAGTTTGATTTTTGCAGTATTTTTCACCCTATTAGTCATGGATCTTTGTTGTTTATACTCATTTCTGTTGTGAATATGTGACTTTATATTTTGTCAAGCCCCTGTAAGCTGTACCAGAGACCTGTCAGTTGTTGAAATTCCCACTGGTCATCAATAGAAATAATAGATTACTGTGACTTTTAAAATGGTTTTAATAGTTCCTGAAAAGTTTTGGAGGTACTTGGTTTTTACCAAATTATATGATCATATGCATGTATACACACAGTCTCTGGTTCTCTGTATATCACCGCCTATCTCATACACATTGATATAGACACAGATTAGACAATTACTGATTCATGCACATATGCAGACACTCATGCTATAGTGTATGTTTTCGTCACTCTCCATCTCAGTAATGTAGCTATACTCGCACACACAAGCACAATTATCCTAATGCAGTTGGACAGACCCTACTCATGATCCACTTGACAAGCTAATGCTGATTCAGCCACTTCAGGTGAATTATTCTGGACAACAGTCAGAAGTGTAAAATCTAAAAGAGCATTCCAGAAATTGATCAATCATATAAATTTGCCAGATGCGGTGTGCGTTGCTGACAAGGCCAAACCCAGGGTTATTTTGTCATATTCTCACAATTTAAAAAGTCAAGAGAAATGCATCTGGCAAGTTGTTATCTGTGGTGTCACTAGTGTGAATTACTAAGCATTTGGTCCTGACGGTTTGTTTAAAGGAAAACTCTGTTTTGGGCAAAATACCCTTTTTCCAACTTACCCAGAGTGAGACAAGATGTTTGATACCATTTTCACCTCTGTATGTCCACTGGTTGGCTTCATATGGGTAGCATTTCGTGTTAGCTTAGCATAAAGACTTGAAGTCTACATGAGTCATTAGCTTAGCTCTGTCAAAGTGAAACAATAAACCTTACAGCAACTCCAAAGCTGTCTTATTTATACAGTGGATCATGTGTATTTGAAATACACATCGTGGAATTAAAAAAAAAAAAAAAAGACAGTCGTTTTAGGAGAAGTTAGGATGGTAGTAGCTATAACTATAAGGATATAAATATAAGGAACTATAGTTCTTATGGTCTGACTTTAGCCTAACTGGAGCTAGGCTAATGACTCCTGTAGACTTCCAGTCTTTATGCTAAGCTAACACGAAATGCTACCCACCATAACTGAACCACTGACTCCCTGACCTTTATATTACAGAACCCATATATCATGCCAAGATTAAGTAAATGTGGACTAAACAAATCAGAATCACTTATACACTATCTGAAGTTTGGGATGATGGCCCGACAAGTTGTGCTGCATTGAGGGGTGTATCTGTGTGCAGTTGCATCCTGTGCTTGGAGTATATGGTTGCATGGGTGTGGT
Organism: Neoniphon sammara; assembly: GCA_900302535.1. Taxonomy (NCBI): domain Eukaryota; kingdom Metazoa; phylum Chordata; class Actinopteri; order Holocentriformes; family Holocentridae; genus Neoniphon; species Neoniphon sammara. The sequence continues at coordinate 22,692 of OMKZ01034141.1, read as the reverse complement.
TCAAAGTGTGATGTTTTTGTTTAGGGAAGTATCCCAGTTGTAAATCATGAGTTTATCACTGTGTGTGGAACATTGCACACTGTACAATGAGTGCAAAGCTTCAAGGCGTTTTTATGTCCTCCATGGGGAACGGAGCCTTTGCTAAGCCTGACCACCCTCTGGTCCTCCTCCAGCTGAATCCTCCTCTTTCGAAACCTAAACCAGCCACTTATTTTCACTCCCTCTCCCTGGTGACAGCTTGTCTCTGCACCACTAGCCTCAGGAGAGAGCAAGCAAGGGAGGGAGGGAGGTAGAGGCATCTGGCTGTCTCAGATCGCTGTCTCCTGGCTGTCTGTTGCTTTCTCTCAAAGCACAAATGAGGAGTCAGACAGAGATGAAGTCAGGGGTAATTGTACTGATTTTCTGAGTGGCAGAGACAGCTTCCAAAGTCCCAGTTGGCCTTGCTGTGTGCCAAGACCGGCCGTCACCTATAGGACTTTGGAGGACTTAAATGTGTGCCTTTGTTGCTCCACTCTAGCAAGGGAAAGCCTGGCCAGAAATCAATCATAGTGTCGGTAAACATGAAGTCTGCTTGACTTTATAATCATGCCACTAATCTTACAGTTTGTATTTTTGTTGATTGCATTCCAAGTAGGCACTGTTGCAGTTAGTGCAAACTCCAGTCATACATGCATTATAGTACAAGGGGTACAGTGAAGAGGTTTTCCACTGTGGTCTTGTTTAAATGTCATTTAGGGATCTGCAACCTTTATTGATCACTGTGTGTTGTGACGAATTCATATATATATTAGTGACCAGATGAAATTCTTTGAGGTCTATATACTAAATTTAAGTATCATGCAGAAAAGTGTGCAGCTCAGATGTGTGTGTGACACCTTCTACTATAACTTCATGTACTTCATGTATCACACTGCAAAATACCATAATAATGATGCTTTGTCATTTCCTTTTTTGGCTTGAGAGTCTTTGGACTGCTGAATTTTCTGACGCTGGTCAATTGCTTGTAGCGCCATTCATCATCTTGAAACTTGTCTTGTCTGATCAGTATTGATTAAAAAACCTATCTATCCCCACAGATATATTGTGGTCATTTTGGCATGGAGTAGTAACTTTATTGCATCTTAAATTAGAAATTACCAATCCATGACCCCAAAATTATGACTCTTGTGTCACCCCTAGATGGTCAAAAGCACTTTGCAGTTTGTTTTCACTTCCATTGAAAGTGGGCATATTGATCACATGGATAAGAGTGAGTTACTGTTTATAGAAAGTCTTCTATTTGTTCAGCTCATAGTGCTGTCACTCACCCATCAATTGCACTGTGGGGCCTAAGTCAACATAGCTCTCTGCCAACATGGCTGCCCCAGCATAGGCACCTCATTAGCTCCAGGTCACAGCTCGGTTTCCTGGCCTCCACCTCCTTCCATCGCTATTATCCATCCACCCATTTTCCTTTTCCTTTTGGACATCAGTTGAACATCCCTGTGCTGGGTTGCCAGCCTGCAACGAGCACTCCTGTCAACTTAAATCTGTTGGCCTTGGACGGGTTCCATTGTAATTAGAATTGGATTGAATAATGTATCACTTTGTAATCCCCTATACAAAGATTTTCTCTGTGGCTAGTCAACCTATTGCCTTCAGATGGTCTATGAAAGGATTCCTTTGTGGGCAAAGAAACCTAATGTTGAGTTTTATAAACTCATACTGGCTACATTTTAAATGGATTACTAAAATTGGGTGACTTGTGTTTGGATTATTTTATTGAAATGTCATACAGTAGCATGTTAAGATTATACAAATAAATTCATACAGTGGAGCCCATTTCCCTATGTGGACCAGTTTGTGTGCTAGTTGTGGAACTCTACAATTTGACTGAAGAATATATAGGAAGCCTTTTCACCATTTTGGGAAGCACATCCAAATGGAGAGAATAATTTAGTGGAAGGATGGAAATAAAAGGCATAATGTCAACAACACTGCAATGTCATGGCAGATTGAATCTTCATGACATGGTGTTTCCCTCAATTTATTTTTGTAGATTAATTTATATTTCAACAGCTAGTGGATACAGTCCTTCTGCTGTTTTGAGTTGGATATATTTTCTGTAGGACAGATTTCCTTCCAAGCCTTAGCACTTTTTTAAGGACTTTGCTTCCAGGTTACTGGATGTCCAGTTTTAGTCAAAGCAGCCTATTTCTTAAAAAATTGTCAAGTGTGACTGATGGACTAACATCTGTGTTTATATTTTAGGTACCAGATCCACACTGGCCTTCAACACTCCATCATCCGAGCTACCCAGCCCAACTGTCTGCCCCTCGAAAATGTCACGCTGCCCCAGAAACTCAAGCAAGCGGGCTACTCCACTCACATGGTGGGCAAGTGGCATCTGGGCTTCTACAAGCGAGGCTGCATGCCCACCCAGCGTGGCTTTGACACTTTCTTTGGTTCCCTGCTAGGAAGCGGTGATTATTACAGTCACTATAAATGTGAAGGGCCTGGCATGTGTGGCTACGATCTGTATGAAGGGGAAGAGGCGGCTTGGGAACAGGACCGTGGCTTGTACTCAACTGTGATGCTTACTCAGAAGGCGATCAGCATCTTAGCCAATCACAGTCCTCATAGGCCTCTGTTCCTCTACTTAGCCTATCAGGCAGTTCATTCCCCACTGCAGGTTCCTGCCCGCTACCTCGAGCGCTATAAGAGCATTCCAAACCTGCACCGTCGTAAATATGCCGCCATGGTGTCCTGTCTGGATGAAGCCATTCACAACCTCACAGTAGCACTAAAACGCTACGGGTATTATGACAACACGGTTCTGGTGTACTCCTCAGATAATGGGGGCCAGCCATTGGCTGGAGGAAGCAACTGGCCCCTGAGGGGGAGTAAGGCCACTTACTGGGAAGGGGGTATCAGGGCAGTGGGTTTTGTTCATAGTCCCTTGTTGATGAACAAAGGGACCAAATGCCGGGCTTTGGTCCATATCACTGACTGGTTCCCTACCTTGGTAACCCTGGGTGAAGGGACTTTAGATGAAGATCTAAACTTGGATGGGTATGACGTCTGGGAGGCTATCAGTGAGGGCCGCCCATCACCTCGCCAGGACATTCTTCACAACATTGACCCTATCTACGTCAAGGCCAAAAATGGTTCCTGGAAGGCCGGCTATGGCCTGTGGAACACAGCCATCAGGGCCGCCCTCCGGGTGGGCCACTGGAAGCTCCTGACTGGTGTCCCTGGCTACAGTGACTGGGTACCTCCACAGACCTTCTCCAACCAGCTGCTGACCAATCGCTGGCATAATGAGCGCGTCCGTTGGGACAGAGGTAAGTCTGTCTGGCTCTTCAACATCACTGCTGATCCTTATGAGAGAGTGGACCTGTCCCAGCGCTACCCTCACATTGTGAAAAAGATGCTAATACGTTTAGCGCAGTACAACAGGACTGCAGTGCCCGTACGCTACCCAGCTAAAGACCTGCGCTCTAACCCTCAGTACAACGGAGGGGTCTGGGGACCCTGGTACAAGGAGAAAGAGGATGAGGAAGATGACCGGGACAATAACCTTTTCTCCAACTACCTAGCTCAAAGAAGATGGAAAAAGAGAGCAAAAAACAGAAAGTTAAGAAGAAAGGCAGAAGAGTAGCCCACATCATTTGTGAAAGACTTCAGCTGACTTTTCTCAGGGATTGACACACATCTTGTGTTACAGGATCGTCGTCTTCAGACATTCTAACCCCAGTTAGTTTTAGTTTTAACTGGTGATTTCAGCATGTACTGTATGAAAAAGAAATGGGCTTTTTTAAATGCCTCAAGGAAATAAAGAAGAGATCAACTCATTCAAACACTACTGTCATGCCCAAACACAACTTAAGACCTCAAAATAATGTTAGGGCATTTAAAGAATGTTTATTTTTCTAAATTCTACTGCATGCTTGAACTGTTGTGATCTTTGGAGTGTTGTGTAGATTTACATTTCTGTTAGAGTATAAAATAAATTTTCACAGACAGTGCCATATATTTTGGCGAGAGAAAAATTAAAGAAAACATAGTTCTATTATGTTGTTGAATTGTCGATTGCAGTGATGCAGGATTGTGGAAACATGTAGAATTTATGTCATAGTTGATTAGTATGATTTACATCCATATCATAAGCACAGTCTGCCTGAACTTTAGAAAAATAGATGTTGTTCCCTCTTTTAGATATGTCTGGTCTGGCACCAGGCCAAAATGAATGTAAGACAAATTGACAAAATAAAAGCCCCAGACACAAACCTCTCTCTTTCCCTCTTACTCTGAGCTCTTAAGCTCTCTCTGGAGTTTATTGACATTTTTATTAGACCCAGATTTGGGAAGACAGTCGGTACTTTTGTGACTAGGAAGGTTTTCTCTTCTATACTTTCTTTACATTTGCTGAAACGTGACATCTAAATACATTTATTCATGGAAAATCCTATAAAGTTGGATCTGACGGGTGACAAACTCCTTTGTTGCCGTCCCTAGAAAAATGCCCGCCTCCTAAGTCATGGTGAATAGGCAGCTGTGATCAAGGGGGTAAAAAAAAAAAAAAAGAAAGAAAAAAAGAAATGGAACTAATGGTGAACACAATTTAGAAATCAGCAACATAATTTTTCATATGCCTCTGTTGCTTGGCACCCATATAAACAGGCACAAAACTATCAGAGCTCAAAATGTTGATGGCTGAGGTAAGCTGTTGTTCATGGGGTTTGCTAGTTGATGGTTTATTGTACTTTACAGGCCAATTATCCATTTTAATGACACTAAATGACTTCTAAGTGTACCTAAAAACTTTATAGCTGTCTAAAAATGGATTGCAACAAAAAATGCCATCAAATACGGGTTTGTTAATGACTGTTGCCTTACTAGAGTTATTTCAAACCCACATAGTGCCCGTCTTCTGTAACGAAAAGTCGGTTCCAATCTAAACAGGTGTCCCAAAGTCCTCACACAATCTGAGAGCTAGAAACTGCTATGATTACACACCAAACAACTGGAGCTCCAGCTTTCCAGAGAGAGGGGCTTGCCTGTGGAAAGAATGCCGGGACACACAGCATATCCTTCCCATTCAGACTAACTTGGATCCCCCTGCCTCTTCACTGTAGTTAATGCCAAGTTATGACCTCAGACCTTTTAGCATAAACTCACCTTCAGAGTGGCGTTTCCAGACCTTAGAACTTTGATAAAATGAAGATGGTTCCTTTTAACCTTTATTATTGTAAATCCAGAGCAGGTGAGGCCTAATCTAGTTGGTTTTCCTCAACCTCTGGATCACGATCCCACAGGCTTTAAAAAGGCCTGACAGACAGACTGATTTTCCTTTCTGAATTTAACCCGGTAAGCTTGGCTTTGCTCCTGAAGAGTTTCACTATAAAACACTTACATGAAATGAAGACAGGGGTGCATTCTCTACATTATGAGCTGCTGCTGAGAATTATGGAAGACCGGGTTCTTATTTTGTTACGTCCCGCTGAATCCGCAGCTGCATGGGCTTTTCTTTTGCCACAGAAACAGTTAAACCGTGGATTCTCTGGGAATCCACATTTGCTTTGAGTTATAGGCATTAGAATCCCTCTTATGGGAAAAAGAGGGCATTTGCTTTCCTCTAACTGAGCTGTAAGGCAATACATCAAGCTTTCTCATCACACCGCCTCACATTAAGAATGTCCATTAGGGAATGATATGAGAAAATAAATGTGATGGATTGTGCTGTTATAAAACTTTGATCCAAGTGAAGTGTGGCAACAAGATTTTGCGGGATTATGGTGGTTATCTTTCAGCTATGGCACCCGTGTGAAACAGTCATATGTTCGGTTTAGGTTTCCGCATGATCAAGGTGCAAATTAGCTGAATTATGTGTAGCCAACTGGAAAGAACCGGCCACCGTGCTGCCAAGAGCTACATGCATGACTCAGCTAAGCCTGTGTTATGAAGTCTCCCACTCTCTCCCAAACTCAAGTGATGAAAAGTGAGACAAATATCAAGCAGCTGCTGTCCAAGAGAATCAGAACTAAGACAGAATCCTTGAAACATCTTGTGAACGCCACCCAAAACGCCAAAACACATTTAACACTTTGCAGTGCACGCACGCTCAAGAGCATTACAAACTGTATGACTGCACTTTTGAATCACTTGGCAAATGTGTGACATTCCTTTCTTAAGATGTAGTGGAGATTTTTAGGCGGTTGTACAAGCATACGAAACGGCTGCTGTCATGTTCGTTGCTGCCGTAACAGGAAGTCCCACCCAGGAAGTGACCTCAAGGTCAGTGATTAATGTGTTGCAATGATGATACAGCCTCTTTCCTTTGAGAGAAGGAGGTACTGTACTTGTTGCAGTAGGAAGTATAAGAGTGCGTACACATTCCTCACCTGCTGGAAAGACACACTGTTCTGTTGTAATTACAGCTCTCCATACACAGCTAGGAGTTACACCAACTATTAGCTTTGACATTTATTGGTGCCCATGAGAAGATTTTAAGTATGTGAGCAAGAGAAAAGTGAATTAGGTTGATGGACAGACTCTCTTGGCTTGCAGTTCAGCTCTAGAAATGGGGATTTCCTGTAATGAGCAATTTCACCCATGCACAACTGGAACCTCTCTTGGCATTCAGCAGAGGTCCAGCACTTGCTCCTCCAATTTATAACATTTGGCCCCACACTGCGCTACTCTAGGGCCACTCCCTTCATAATATTTCTATCAAGTACTTGCAATTTTCTCTACATCTTCTTGCTCTCTACTGCTTTCCTCCTCTTTCTCTGTTGTTCCATCACTACCTAGCTCTGTTCCAGGGCATTGTTTTCATGGCTAGCCTGTTGTTAGCCTTGCCTTTAACACCCTGTCAGGACCAACGTAAAATGCCTTTGATGAACAGCTCACTTTCTTCTACTTTAGTCACTAGCTTTAATACTTTAGTTACTCACCAAATTAGACTGTACTGGAGTCCTGAAAGACTTTTCTCCATGGTCACAATAGTCTCGCATCTCAAAATATGTGTAAAAACAGTTTAACAAAATAACGTTAGCATATATGAGTCCACATTGCTCGATCGCGCATGTGCCACAATTTTTCTGGTTGGTTAAGTACACCTTTTTTTTTTTTTCTGTTGTCAGACCACGGACTCTTTCTAGTTTTTAATGAAAAAGATATCAAAATAATGTGCAGTATTTCTTACATAAAGACAGTGTTTGCTATCATTGGCATAGCTAGCAGTAGACGCTGAAGTGTAAAGGACCGAAAAAGAAATCTGGCACATATGCAAATGAGTGATGTTGACTTTATGTGGTAATGCCACATTTTGTGTTAAACTTTTCAAACAAAATTTTGAGAATGCAGACTCCTGCGATAGCAGGAAAAAAATCATTCTTGACTCCAGGACAGTCTTTACTTCAGTGAGTACACTCCTTTTCTTTCTTTCTTTCTTTCTTTTTAATCGCTGCCATTATTCTTGTCATGCTCTTGTTTTATGTTCTCTTCATCCTCTGCTTCCGTTCCTCAATGAAGGTCCACTCCCTCTCCCTCTGCTCATTCATGACGGTTTCGCTCAAGTCCAGACCTGTGGGTTTTTGTTGTTACTCCAGCTATGCTGCAAGGGCCAAGCTCTTTCTTCAGGAAGGCCTAGAACTCCCTCACACATTCACACACGCTCACAGACACACAACATGCCATCCATCTCTCAGCAGCGTTCAGCCTCCAGGCCCGTTGACCACCTGCCACCTCCTCCCCCTCCTCCACCATCCTCATTTCTCCAAAAGAAAGAAAAAAAATCTGCTGCCTCCTGTCTTCCTCCTCCCTGTTTTCCCATGCAGAGTGCACCAAGACACAAGCCAGGATGGTTTCCCTATCCACTCTCACTGAGAATTAATCAACCAACAGTCTGCATGTTGTGTACTATAGTCACATGGTACTGTACAATACATGCTCCCACATTGTTTATGTTTACAAATGTTTACAAACACTGTTCTTATTGTGAGAATGATGTTCCTGGCAAGAAAAGCTTCAGTTCCATTTGCACTGGAAGAACAGCGCCCTCTTCCTGTTTTGTGCTGCAAAGCAATCTCATCACATTACATTACGTCATTCAGCTGACCCTTTTATCCAAAGCGACTTACAGTAAGTACACTTTGCCAACAGTCGTCCAACCAAACCGTATATCACAGTATTCATCATCCAAGCCCTCAATAGGAATAAGTACTTGATTTTTTTATACTTGTAATATATAATTTGTTTGTAGGGAACAGGGTCTGGTATGATGGATTAAACCTGTACTAAGCGATTTCTGACCACTAGATGGTGTCAAGAGCAGTCTGTTTGTAAACATACAAAACCTCTACTCCTTCCCTTCCTCTACTCTGGCAGGTTGCCTGTAGAAGCTGAAAGTAAAGGGGAAAAAAGTGTTTTTTGTTGGAAATGAGGGACACATTTTACACCAGCAATGACCTGGTTGGATTACTTGGATTATTTTGTCTCTTAACTTCTCTCAATTTATCTCTCAGTTGAAAATGTGGAATTGTAGCCTCTCTGCTTCAAGGTAAGATTTAATGAGCTGTTTCTGTCGCTGCATGGCTGATTTACGAGACACTTGCAGGATTGATCTGAAATGGGGGTCATTTATCTGCAGAATGTGCAGTTTGAGAGAAGCTTTGAATGAAGTTTATAGTGGCAAGGTGGTGAAGTGGAGGGCAGAAGGAGCTTATCATCAGTATAGAAATTTAGAAAGCTCAAACCAGGCAGTAACAACCGAATGGTGGAAAGAGACCTACAAATGATGACTCTCACATTGCAAGGGGTCATTTTGTGGGGTGCGGGTGGGGCACATAATATTGCTTAACATAGCTTTAATACAAGCGGGTTCCAATAGAACAATTTCAATTTCAACACAGAATGTAAAATATAGTGTATAAACTAGCAGCAGCTGCTAGTGTTCTTAGGAACAGTTTTTGATAATAGTAGTACACCACAGTAAAATTGTCATTATTTTGTATCTTTTGGTTAATATTTGAATCATTATTTTTGTGCCTATGACAAAATAGTTTTTTCTTTACCAAGTCTGTCTAACTTTGTGAAATTATGTCAGACACAACCTTTACTTTTTATATGCTGTGGTTTCAAAGTCCACCTTATTAATTAAAGACATCTGTATCTGAAGAAACCCCATACAAAATAGACAGTGTTAGCCTCAGACATTATTGGAGGCAATCATAACACACATCTATTCATGATCGTGTTATGGCTATTTTGGGCTACCAAGGGTAACCTGGAACTTTCCATAACTTGGAACTTGCCAGAACCCATGAAGAACCAACAGTGAAGGATAGTTAATGCCCCATAAGAACTTAGCAGTAATCTTTTTGTAATCTTGCTTTGGTTTATTTTTTCCACTGTTTAGCTGGGTACTTGATGTCCAGCTCTCCTAAACTCAACCAAATTTTTACATACACTTTTTCATTTCTAACAACCAAGTTGAGCTCCCGCCGAATACTATAAAACTTCAATTAACTTCCATCAGCTCCTGCTGAATACTATAAAACTCCAATCATATGTTAGACTGGGCAGGACTCGTCACCTTTGGACTGACTTACCCAGGTGATAGTTGCAGCTTTGTATAATAGCGATGAGATTGGTGATCTTTCAATATTGTTGTCAAAGACACAAAACCCATGCGCAGTGTTTTTTCTCTCACCACACAAGTGCTTCATTCCAAAAAATGCTACAAGCCCTTACAGTTGACAGGGGGCTGGATCCAGAATGCCATATTTGGGCAGAAAAATTATATAATGCTTGACTTTATAAATATCTGATGTTAATGCTACACATTGCATCTTTAATTTTTAGGGAAAACACAAACTGCAACCATTTCCAGCTTGCTTGATGTGCCGTGGTGTCCGCGGTGACCCCCTTTGATCAAAGACAGTGACCGCAGCCCCAGATGACAATGAGCAGCGAGTCAGATCCAAACAATACGAGAGTTTCCCACACCGAGTGAACACTGAACGTTGTTTTCCTTGCCAGCTGACCAGTGATGTAATGCTCAGCTCATCTATTTCTCATTATTCAAATACACACAGAGTTCCATCTCTGTTTGATGAATGTTTAAACCGTAAGCATCAGGGCGGAAACATGAGGTAATACACACAACACACACTTGCTGAGTGGATTATATTTCTGTGGCAGGCCCATGTCCAAGCACGCTGTTTCAGTGTACTACACTCATTTACAAATTGCTCTCATTAATAGCGTAGTCTGAATGATTAGTTTGATACCACTTGGCTTGTTTTTTCATTTTATTTTATTTTTTTACTGATGTCATGTAAAATAAATGGGTGGAAGGGCGGAGAGGGGACACTCCAGAGCGTCTTCCCACAAAGAACGACCCCACAGGTCATTTGTTCCTACCCTGTAAAAGGACCTACAGGAGCATTTCCTAAATTAACGCCCCTACCGGTGGAAAGCAATGTCACACGGGAGACTTGTGTTCAAGTCCCGAGTGAAGTGAAACCAGTATTTGTTTCCGGGTGTTTAGGTTTCGGTTCCGTTTTGTTCATTTCTGTGTGTTTACGATTGTGACCGTGATGACAAAGGTCCTTACCATAACTTTACCGTAACCTTTTCCTAAACTTAACCAAGTAGTTTGGGTGTCTAAACATAAGCAAATGGCAACCATTTTGAGAGTTATCTGTGTGCAACGGCTTTAAGAAACACTCCTGTGTGTCGTATTCTGTTGGTTGTATTGGAGGGTAGCAACAATCGACCTAAGTGGTCATATGGGTTGTGTGGGACACTCAGCATATCACACATAAAAAGACATAAAAACAGACATAAAAAAATGTACAGTTTCTTCTGATATTTTCAGTGGTTTCGGTAATCATTTCTCTTGCTTGCTTTTATTACTGTTATTACTGCTACTTTAAAATGTGCCCTGCAGCTGGGTTTAAAGTGCTGTATAAATAAGGATTATTGTTATTTTAATATTCTAATATTCTAACAGTCTAGACTCAAGTCTGTAGGCTATTGTGATTTTGCCCAGGCTAATTCTCAGTCATCTTTTAAATCACTTCTTCAAACACACTGACCTGCCTTACATGTGACTGTTTATTCTTCTTGCCCAAATTGTGTTGTTTTTTTAATCTGATACCATTTTAATGTTTTTATTCTATTTTCTTTTGAATGTTTCCTCTTTATACCGTATCTGCTCCTCATACATCAGGTTTACTACTGTTTTTATGATGTCTTCCTATAAAGCCCTTTGTACATATAAGCTCTGATGAAGTGCTGTTTTTGTGAGTGTCTGCTGTATATTGTTCTTTTGTCTGCACATGTCCGTCTTGAGCTCTGTGTGTGTGCATGTGTATACTTCTGCTTAAAATATATGTTGTGTTTAAATACTGCAGTTTATATGTCGATCAGTCTTCCTCTGGTGACATGACCCGCAGTTTTGCCGGGTTGAAGCGGAGGTGAAGGTCCAGCTGCAGTGCGTCAAGTCCAACTTGATCCGACACACCGACCTCCATTCCCCCCATCCCCCAACCCACTGAGGTGTGTGTGTGTGTGTGTGTGTGTGTGTGTGTGTGTGGGGTGGGGGTTTAGAGGGACTTTGCCTCAAACTGCTCTGCTGCTTTTCCTCTTTCTGATGCTCTAAGGCTATGCTCACACAGGCAGCTGCAGTCTGAATTCTTATTTTTATTTATTTATTTATTTATTTTTTGCAAAATCCAAGTTACACAAGGTTTCATCCTCATGCAACAAATGCACTCTGCGCCGAAGCTACAGAATGTCCTCATTAAAGCCCCTTTCCAGTGATTTCATGAGCTCAGTCCTTTACAAAACTCTTCCTGACCAGTTTGGTGATGTATGATTATCTCCACCAATGACAGTCTCAATCAAAATGAGTCTCAGCAGGTGTAACCACACCCCTTCCAATGATTTCAAACAGGCCTTGGGAGTGTGCGTAAAATTGGAGTAAAGGCCAAATTATACTTCTGCGTTTAAGTGTCGCTGTAGCTACGCCATACGCCATACATTCTATGCTGGTGTATTTATAGTTGGAGAGTCTGCGTGTACAGTGAGCCATTCACTAAAACACTGGACAGCAGTTTCAAGATTTATATTAATTCTAATAAAATTATAATGAAGCACAGATAAAAACAGAGGAAAACCTTTTCACATTCTCTGAAACAGGGCTCAAGTGACTGGTTGATTTTTTTTTACCTTGGTTGAAGAAAAACAAGATTTTCACACTGAATTTGAGACCAAATGACTTTGTATGGAATATCCCAACATTTTGGGAAAAATATTCTTTTTCCAACTTACCCAGACTGAGACAAGATGTTCGGTACCATTTTCACCTCTGTACATCCACTGCTTTAGTTCCTACGGGTAGTGTTTCGTGTTAGCTTAGCATAAAGACTTGAAGTCTACAGGAGTCATTAGCCTCCGTCAAAGTGAAAAAAATAAACCTTACAGCAACTCCTAAGCTGTCTTATTTAAACTATGTATCACGTGTGTTACACGGTAATGAAATGCACATCTAAACAAGAGTCATTTGAGGCGAAGTTAGATGGTAGGAACTGTAACTGATAAACAAATATGTTCGGTGGTTATAGTTCCTACCATCTAACGACCCTCGTTTAAAAAAAAAAATCTATGATGTGCATTTGAAATACATGATGCATTGTGTAAATAAGCTTAGGAGCTAAGCAGCTTAGGAGTTTCTGTAAGGTTTATTTTTTCACTTTGATGGAGCTAGGCTAATGACTCCTGTAGACGTCAAGTCTTTATGCTAAGCTAATGCGAAATGCTACCCATTGGAGCCAAAGCAGTGGATGTACAGAGGTAAAAATGGTATCAAACATCTTGTCTCAGTCTGGGTAAGTCAAAAATGAAGGTATTTTGCCCAAAACAAGTATTCCTTTAAGATTTTTTTTTTTTTTTAGTGTAAAAGACCAAGCAGGACCACTGAAAGTTGCCTCAAAAGTGTTAGAATTGGAGAAGTTTCGCCCTACACCATACTGGGATGATTTCTCTGGTCATGTGGTAAAATAGTAATAATCCTAAAAACATTCATGCATTCTTGTGTGAAATCTGATCAAAGTGCTGCATGCATTAGAATCAATTCAGGTGAAGGGCCGCCAGTCGACAACCAGTGATCTATTCTATAATAAATAATAAACCTGCATCATATCCATCAACTCAGACACGGATGACGCTGACTGGCTGGTATATGAATTTTAATAAAAGGTCAGTTTTGGCATATTGGTGTAACCTCAGGTCCAACACAGATGATGAAATGTGAAATGTGAACCAGAGGTGAAGGAAGAGAAATAAAGTGAAAGAAGCAGCAGGGTAAAAGGAAGGAGCGGAGTGGGGGAAATGAAATGGCAGCCGTCCAAGGATCTTCACTGTGAGGGTTCTGGGTCAGACATTATAAGGTGTCTGTGTCTGTATGTGTGTGTGTGTTCATGATTCCTCCCAGCAATCCTGCAGGGCCGCTCAGCTGTTCCCTGGTCTGGCAGAGGCCCAGCGCTCCACCAGCCTTCTCCTCTCCTTTTCCTTGGCCAGGAATAAAGGGAAAGGGAAAAAAAAAAAGCATGGACACGTTTCAGCCGCGTCCACCTGTCACATGTCAGCGTGCGTGAAGGAAATCGGAGGCAGTGAAAAACAGAGGTATGGAGACTTCCAGGGCTGGACAATAGCAGGCTGGAGTTTCATGACTTTCGCCTCACGATCACCTTTCCATTTATTTCCACATGGAGGGATTTTGAGTGTGTGTTAGTGTGTCTTGAAGTGAGTGTGTATGTGTAGAGCAAGGGTTAGACCGATATATGCGTTTGACAAAATTAGACTTTTATATAAAACTATATACACGTCCTTTACTTCTGATATGATGGATATGATAGAGTTTGATCATGTATTCATAGTAGTATTGATCAATATAGAACAGCTTCAACCTGAATTGAATTTTGTTACTCCCCAAATAGTCTAGGAGCTAAGGGTAAGTAACATAAACAAGCAACAGTTGAACCCAACACAAATTGATAGCAAGTTTGACTTTATTTACAGCACAAGAGCCAAGCTAACTTCATTAACAAACAGGTCCAGCACAAAGACACTCACAGCAGAACTACAATGCACCCGGTCTCTAATTCTAGAGCACACACAAAACCCAAAGTGGCCACAACAACGCGAGGGCAAGCCAACATGCATGCCGCTGGTGTACACTCTTCCGTAGACTTAAATAGGGCGGCTGCTTGATTGTCCTCTGACGATTGGCTGCAATGGGGCCAATCCAGGAGTGCTTTGATGGTATCAGCCACTCATAGAGAGGGATCACCGCAGCCAGTTCTGCATGCACTGAAGCTACCAGGCATCTAAATCAAACACAGTTACACATAACAAATTTAATCTTGCATTCTGATTGAGAAGGTTGATTTTGATCATGTATGCATGAATATGTTTATTAGTATTATCCTCGGCTGTATTGTCCCATAATGGTCTAAATACTTTTTCAGAGGGTTTTCCACCCTGACAAGGAAAATTCTGGAGGAAACAATGAATATTCAGAATTCCTGAGGATAAGCAAAACAATAAACAAAACAAAACAACGTGGTGAAAGAATAAAAAACAAATCAATTAGGCCCTATACATTCCTTTTTAAATCTATCTAACTTGTACATTACTCAATAATTGTTGCAACATGTAATATCAAAATGTTATTTTTATTTATTTATTTATTTATTTATCTTTTAAAACTTTGTGCCCTATTTTAATTCTGCAATTGCAATGACTCTTGCTGTATTCGTTCATCTGAGTGCAGCCTTTCCAGGAGCGCTAAGTGTAAAGGGGCTGGGTGTAGAGGAGAGAATTTTGGAGATGAATTATCAGCTTCATGGAATTCATTATGTCAGAGGAATAAATGAATAAATCATGTAGATATACATTTCATTATGGACTTTTTTCTTCTTAAAGTAATGAATCTAATGCAATAAAGAAAATGTAATCCATGGGTCCTCCGCCAACTGGTCCCTCCTCTGCAGTGAGTTGCATCAAGTTGGCTTGCTCCATCGGCACATTCAGTTCAGCCTCTGTCTGCCTCACTGTTTGTCTGTTTGTAATGTTTCCTCTGAGAAGTCATGTTGGCCTCATGCACAATATACATTCAATACTGTTTTCACCTCTGTACATCCACTGGTTCGGTTCCTATAGCATTTCACGTAAGCTTGGCATAAAAACTTGAAATCATTAGCCCAACTCTGTCAAAGTGAAAAAAAACAAAACAGAGGTAAGCGAAGATGAAATTCTATCAATAGGAAATGAACCAGTGGACGAAAATGGTATCGAACATCTTTGCTCAGTCTGGGTAAGTTGGAATAAGGGTATTTTGCTCAAAACATTGAAGTATTCCTTTAATTTTGACACAACATAGCAACATCTCGCTTTGTGCTTCCTCATTTAAATATACATCCCATTCGGGTGCACCATCCCTCCCACCCTTGCGTTGAGCACGAAAATACCACATGAATGGGCAAAGCATTTTTCTAGATCACCAAAATATCAATTTGTCATAGTGCTGCTTGTCTTTTTGCACTATGTTAGCACTATTTTAACACTTAACCTAATTTGGGGGATTTTCTTGACTTATCAATGGTTGCATTTAAAGAGTTTAAAAATGATCTCAAAATATGAGCTCTCAGCAGCTTCAGTCCAAAAATGTCAGCGTTGGTGTCAGCTTTCAAAAATCCAACGCTACTGTGGAACCAAAACAAAGAAAAACAGACAAAGAAATATTAATATCGGCCTTGAGAAACCCGTATCAGTCAAACCCTAGCTGTGTCTTATGTAACTACAGTATTTGTGAGCAGACTAAAAGCTCAGTCTCCTGCAGCCTCTGGGGTCTCACTGACCTTCCCTCCACGCTGCTCCCACAGCCAGATGGGAAGATTGGATGGTCTGTCTATGTGAACTCCACATGCTGTCTGCAGTCCACGCCAAGCCAAAGGGAGGGAAAATATACCACTGTATGTTACAGTAAAAACCTCTGTCTCAAAAAATCTGAATTCACCTTTTATTTAATGACACTGGTTATATGAAACTAGCTAAGAGCTGGGCAGGACAGAGTGAGAGAAAGTATTGTATATGCGTGTGTGTCCATCATCCTATACAATTGTTTTTTGTAGCAGTAGCGTATAGTTGTCATAAATATGTGCCATGACTGTGGAAATGGTGACAAAAACATGGGAAGGAGAAGTGTTTTATTGATTGTATGATCTTCAAACAACATAAATCAAAGATGTAAGGAACCTTTGTCTAGAGCGGAAATTCTCCTTTTGCCGTCCTTTATTTTTTTATTTGGTAAACTTGTATGCAAATGAAGTTGCCAAGGATGATGTCAAAAATTACCATTTACTGTAAAGATGAATGGAATATAGATATTGTGTTTAAAAATGCTACATGTAGCAGCTTTAAATATTTGATAACTAATCCTACAACTGATTCCTGGTGGAAGAGGAACCTACTGAACTTATTGAGACCCTGACATTATTTCCTGAGTTCAAAATAGAATACACAATTTACACAAAATTTATTACACAGCATGTTAGAATGAATCTTATCAGTAATATTTGAAATAGGTTAAACTGCAGTATTTTTCAGAGCTATCCAGGTACACTGGTATTTTAGTATACCGCAGCAGAACACCCTACACCACAAAATCCTATGAAGATATATTAAAATGGTGAGGACTCCCTAAATCTTTTAAGGCAGAAAAGCACTGTTGTGCTGACATCTGTGGGTTAAAAGTGTAAGCTCTGCTGCACTTTTGACCACAGCTAACATCCAGTGATGTAGGGCTGTTAAATGAAACACAATTAGGTGAAAATCTCAACCACTAGATGCCAGCAAAATCTAGTTTTTCTGCCTGGGTTTCATGCCCCTTTAACAAGGAAGTTTTATTGAACTGTTGCATCTGATAGCCAGCGAGGGTGCTAATTCAGCCTCCCACTTTGCGTCATCTACTGTGTTTTCAGGCACATCAAACAGAATCCAAAATTACTTAATTGAAACGATTGTTGTCATGAATTATGGGGAAGAGATGTTGCACATTTTGAATACGTGGATCTTTGTAGACTATTGTGTATAAGTAGTATTTGCTCTCTCTCTCTTCCCCTTCTCTCGCTAGAGCTATCGCTCCCTCTCTTTCTATGTCTGCTTGTCTCTCATACAAACAATGCACTGCAGTATTATCAGTTGTAGCCTATTGGGAGAGTGTAGGAATGGGGATTGCTATGGAGTAATTGCATAAGTTTGGCAATGGTGTTTTAAGATCTTTATTTTGAAGGATTAGAATGCGTTGTGCACTCACCTGCTGACACATATGAAATACTCATTGGTGTGTGCGTCCCGGTCTGCGACTGCCTACCTGGCCCTAGATCTCACAGCATGTTACTGCTGTGATTGATTGTATTGTTGGCATTCAGGCTGCTCGTGGTTGTTTTCTTGTGCGGGGGTGTCTGGCCGGTTTGTAGCGGGGACCTGATTGCTTGTTTGGTTGTGTTGAGCTCTGTGTTGGGGGGATGTCATGTGTACTGATTTTGGGGAGAGTTGCTGTTCTAGTGCTGGCCTTGGGTTGATTAAATTTGAGGGACTGTAGAATGGTAAGTGTTGGTTGCATTGGGGTGCTGTATGCTTGTTTTGGAGTTTTCCCCTGGCAGGATCAGCAGTGTTTACCCTTTGGGATCCATGGGTTAACCAGTAATGTTGCAGTGACCGTGGTTAGTAGCAGTTGTCTCAGGGGCACATTCTTGGTGCTTGTGGGGTTGCCAGATTTCTGGTCACTTCACAAACCCATAGCGCTCTAGTGTGTAAGTGCCCACCTGTAACCGCATGAAGACTAGGGTTGATGGGGTTGGTAGGTGGTGGGGTGAACTCCGGTGGTGAGGCTGCTGGCCTCTTGCGCTTCTGTGGTCAACACTGCGCGCTCCATGGTTCCTTTTTGGTAATTTAGTTGCTTGTAGTTATAGCCTCAATCTCTGGGGGCATTGGATAAATGTACCAAAGACCAATTGTTGAAAATAGTTGAACATTATTGGGTTGATGTGGGTGGGCGCAGCTAGAAGGCTGATATTCGGGTCGCTTTGTCAACAGCTTTGGTTGAGAAGTCTAGCTCAGGTTCGGGTCAGTTTGGGTCTTCTGTGATGCTGTCATCCCCTGGGCTTACATTTGAGTAACAAAAAGAGTTACTCTTGTTGCAGTTAGAGAGTGAGAAAGGTAAGCAGATCGTGTTGGAGAGGGTAAGGCAAGAATATGAAACTGAAAGGGAAAAGATGAGACAGGGGACTGAAAATTTGAAACTGGATGTTGAACAACAAAAATTAAGTTTGGTAAAAGAAGGTGTACTTGCAGGGGATGTTTCCTTTGGGGAGGAGATTAGTTCTCAGGGGCAGTCGGATGAGCGCCGATTTGATATTGTGAGCAATTTGCATCTTGTGCCTGTGTTTAATGAGAGAGATCCTGACACTTTTTCTCTCTATTTCAGTGAGTAGCTAATGTGAGGGGTTGGTTGGACTCAGAGCATACTTTGTTGCTGCAGTGCGTTTTGACAGGTAAAGCCAAGGCTGCCTATTCTGCATTGAGTGCCGCTGACAGCTTGAGATATGAAAACGTGAAAACTGCTGTTTTGAAATCGTATGAATTGGTCTCTGAGGCGTACCGCCAGCGTTTCAGGATGTGGAAACGGGGGATAAGCAAATCAGTGTTGAATTTCCTTGGGAGCTGTTGTCCCATTTCAGTCATTGGTGTTCTGCTGCAGAGGTGGCCTCTTTTGATGGGCTTTGTGAATTGGTTGTTTTAGAACAATTTAAGAATTCTATTCCAGAGCGTATCGCCACCTATTTGAATGAGCATTAAGTCAAAAATGTTCTGGATGCAGCAGCTTTACCTGACGATTATGTCTCGACCCATAAAGGTAATTTTGGAGATGCGCGCACTCGCGATGAGAGGGGGAGTTCTGATTCATGCCAGTATGCCTAAGGTATGCTAGTGGCAATGCCAAATATGTCTACAGGCTTGTGTACTTAATTTGATTCTGCACAGTCCTGTCATTATTGTCATGTGATGGGTCATTGGAAGGATGAATGCCCTCTCTTGAGGTCTAAATCTATGCATTTTGGGCCACAGGGTAAATCTGCTCCAGCGCCTGTGCTGTTCTGCTCCAATGTCACACACAGTGGGGTGCCTGAGCAAGATGTGATGAAAACTGACACTTTTGATGATTTTAAACCTTTCATCACTGATGGATTTGTGTCAATGACTGGCAATGACGTGAGGGTCCCAGTTAAAATTGAGAGCGCAGTCAGGCACCCAGAGGTGTTTCCATGCGCTGTGACACACGCTCGGAGTCGTGCTGAAGCCGTGTCTTCCCTAGCAGTATCAGAATCAAGTGAGAGTCCCGGTGTTGAGACTTTGGGCTCTTTGTTTTGTCTGGTCTCCTAGGTGTCAAAATGCCTTTGAGGATGTTAACACTTTGTTGTGTTTGGCCCCTGTCCTGGCTGCACTGCGGTTGGATGACCCTTTTAAGCTGCAGATGGATGCCAGTAAAGTGGGTGCTGGTGCAGTTTTGTTACAGGAGGGGGAGGATGGCATTGATAGACCTGTGTGCTATTTTTCGAGGAAATTTAACTCCTACCAACTTAACTACTCAGTGATTGAAAAGGAGGCTTTGGCTCCGATCTGGGCCTTACAGTAATCTTGAAGTTTACATTGGCACAGGGGGAAGGCCAGTGGTAGTGTTTACAGACCACAACCCCTTGACCTTTCTGAACTCTTTGCGTTGTCCAAACCAATGGTTGATGCGCTGGTCTCTGTTGCTCCAGGCATATTGTCTAGATATTAGGCATAACAAGGGCAAAGACAATATTGTGGCAGATGCTTTGTCCCGTGCCCCCGTGAGCTAATCTTATGTTTCTTATAGGTATTTTTAATAAAAACTGT
>OMKZ01034134.1:0-12771 GCA_900302535.1 Neoniphon sammara | reverse complement strand
AGAGGCAATTACCAATAGGACTGCAGCCCAGCCTGCTCATCTAACTCAAATGGATGAGCTGTCACAGCCAGGGGGAGGGAGAGGGAGGCTTCAAGCTGCTCCACAACCTCACAAACAACAACACACCCATGGGAAGAGTGAAAACATACTTTTCAAAGGACATACAAGATAAACACAGAGACACAACTGCAGAAATATCTAGCATCACATCTAAATCTAGAGACATCCTGGGGTGATGATCATTAAGATCACAGCAATCTGTGATAATTATGATGTATGAAGGTAATCTCATTGTTGTCTCACTCAGATTAAGGCACTGTCTCTGAAGTGGTGCTCACTCCACATTACACGAAAGCTACTTTGGAAAAAAAAAACTGTGACACTGGCTGGGATGAAGGTTGTGTTGCCATTGGTGACCAAGAGATGGAATCCTTGTGACAGTCCTAATCAGATCTATTCCATTTCCTTCACAACCAGTCACAAACAAATTGATTGATGGTTTTGTCTTCCTTCATTTCTTATTAATCACAAACACACCAAGCAATGCATTTAGTCAGTTTGTACCCCCTGTTGTATGGTGAGGGTAGCAACAAAAGCATACAGTTTATGCATCTCTCTCTATTTATTTCCATGTATTTTTAGGTAGGCAGGTTTTGTGAGGCAAGTGGGCTGTGAGAGAAAGGACAGAGTAGGACGTGACTGCTGCCTGCCTGCTGACTCAAATTCAGCTGTAATGGAATTACTTCCAATTACCCTGCCTCCCCACTGGCCCAGCCCAGAGCAACACAGAGTCCCTGAATAAAGACAAACACACACTGCAAGATTCACAGTTTATCCCTTAAACTTATGCCCAGCACAGGGGCTTCACAATAATCCAGTGGAGTCAGACAAAAAAAAAGCCTCTGCTGCCAGATGTACACATCTTCTCTAAGGTTTCTAGGGCAGAAGCAGGTCAAACCCATTTCAATTCCACACAATTCAAGAGCGGAATTGGACATGAAATTGGAAAAGGAAAAAAAGAGCCATTAATGAATTTGAAATGGAATTGACCTCCATTCTGTCAGAGGGCATGTGAGGTTAGGAGGATTTGAGGGGGAAGCTATAAATGTGTTAGGGTCAAAAATGAGATAGACACACAGCAACTTCCATCTTTCTTTCCGTTAGCACAAAAATGGCATATAAACACACACGCATACATGCATGAATACACACACCTGCACACTACACACCTCTGCATTAAGGAGTGAAACTCATTTATTATGATGTCCCAGTGGAGGCATACAGAGAGAAATGAAAAAGAAAAAGGGGATGATGCAATGTCATGTTGTTCACTGGCTGATGCCTTCCATCCCTCAGTCATTTCAAAGATTACATCAAATTGAATTAATTACAACCTCTAGGGTTATTGTTTATATATGTAAATAAATTGTATGCTATGCATTAAAATGACCACTTGGTAATCCTTGGTATTTCACTAGATTAATTTATCGGCTGGTAGTTTACAGGCACAAGCTGTCTTTGGGGGTAGGAGGATGGAGGGTGAGGGGTTAGTGGGTTTGTATTTATCTGGAGACCCTGCTCAGGCTAAAATGTCAAAGTAAATGCTTTAGTATTGATCTGCTTTTGGCCACTTGGTCCACAGCATGTGTTAGGATAGCCTATATGCAGACTACATGGTAAACGGACATGTATCATTCCACACCTATAGTAGTCTCGAAAGCCCTACTCAACAATGGAAACTAGGCCTCCGTTCTGAAGTCTTCATGTTTTATATCAACTGATGATGTGTAAGGTCCATGTTATGTTTGTAGCTTAAGTTCTTTGGAGAGGAACATAGGTTAGTATCCAAGATGTAGCTTTACTGTAGGTAAAAAATGGTGGCTCTGTCACAACCTTCAGTGGCTCTTTAGATGAGACAAACACTTAACTCTAAACTCTAAGTCCATAATAATCTGTAGTTGGCTTTGAGGTAGATGAGCGTCTCCAGGTTCTTTGGTAAGACACGGCCTCTCTCCAGCCGCAGACAGCGCCCAGCAGTAGTGAAAATGCTCTCCACCACAGTGCCACTAGCAGGTATGGTGAAAGCCCTCTTAGCCACCTGGGCAAGCAGAGGAAAGTCAATTGCCTTACGTCGCCAGTAATGCAAGGCCTCCTCGTCTGTGGGTTCCTCACGCAGGTAGACTGCCAGCTCCTGCTCCAGGCTCTTGGCCTGCGTCGTGGGTCTCTGCTTGATGAAGGAGAAGAGCTTGCAGGGCCGAGACAGTGAGGAGACCGGTGATGGAGCTGAGGCTGGAGGAGACTGGGCTTGGGAATGGAGGTCTGTGTTGAGGTCTAAGGGGCTGGAAGCTGGGGAATGTTTCGTCAGCTCCTCTAAAAGAACTTGCTTGTGCCAGTCTGGGTTGCTGCTCCATGTGAGCTTGAACTGGGGGTCCAGGGTGGTGGCAGTGATGTAGAGGGGGTCTTCCAGGATGGGGGCCAGCTGACGTTCTACAGCCTGGCTGAGGCCCACTAGAAGAGAGGGGCAGTGGGGGGCCGAGGTCTCCGAGAGGTGCTTACGAAGGCCCAGGACACATGGCAAGGCTAAGCTGATGGATACATGTCTGTCTGTGTGTCTGTCCGCCTGTCTGTCCCCACGCACCATGTCCCAGGCCTCAGTAAAGGGCTCCAGAGTGTCGGTCAGCTCCCTCAGCAGGGCCCTCTCTGGACCACCGAGCGCCAGCTCCCCTCGACCACTCACTTCCTCAAGGAACTCTACTGAGTCAAGCAGCCGTCGAAGCACCTGCATGCAATGATATAGTCAAACCAAACACCAATAAACATCATCCAAACAGTCAAAAGCCAATAAAACTTTGGAAATACATTCATGGTACTCTTGGAAAGACGCTAACATCATGTGAAAATGTGACTCTTACTGTGATTCAGTGGTACAATCTACACATCTAAACTTATGGACATATATACTGTACGTGTACTAATGCATTAGTTATATTACATACCTTAAACTGAGTAGCCCAGTCTCTGATAACAGGAGGGCTGCTTCCTGGTCCTCCCATCGTCGTCCCAAGACCATCAAAAACCTGGCTGAGTTTCTCTGGTGGAACAGCGGAGGTAATGTAGTTGTAGAAGCATGCAGCTTTGGCCAGCGTGGAGGACAGCTGTGGACAGGAGCTCAACCCCTCTCTGACACACTGGTCAAGGGAGCGAGAGAAACAGTCCACTCGACATACACCCAGACCCTGCTCCCAAGATTCCTCCCAATCTGCGTCTTCTCCGCCCTCACCATGGCCGTTCCTACTCCCTTCTTCCAAGTCATTCCCATTGTCCACCTCTTCCTCATCGTCTTCCTCTTGCCCGTTTCCATGAATATGGAAGCCAGGAAGACAACATGGTCGTAGGGTTGTAGTGGCCAGGAAAGGGTCAGCAACAACACGGAACGCTCTCCCAGATACGCCATGAGAGTGACACACCTCATCAAAATCTGCCAGCACACGATTCCCAGAGCTTCCACCAACCAGGGGAAGGCATGCCAGAAGCGCTGAACGCATCTGCCAGTCAGATGTAAGAAAATGGCAGGTGACACCGAGGTACCTGCAGAGAAAAAGAAATGGGACTCATCAGAAACAGAATTAAACCAAGTGGCCATTATGTGGTAGGTGGTTGATTTTAGCTACTTACCCTGAAGTGTTTCCAGAAAGGCCCCTCCAGAGGTCCAAGCTGAGGCTGAGGGCGTGCGCTGAGGCCAGGGCCTGACGGGTTGCCAGCTGGGCCTGGTAGGCATAGGCTGGGAGCAGCTGACTCTGGAGGTAGTGCTGGGGCTCTGGAGTGTAGCGTGGCTCCAAGAGCTGCAGCAACTCTCTGAAGCCTTGGTTCTCCACGATGGACGCTGGCTGAAGGTCACGTACAATCATCTTAGCTATGGCCTCAGAGATTAGAACCTAATGATGACAAGAACCAGCATCAATGATATTTATTAGGATTTATTTACAGTGCCATGTAATTGCTTTGTTATTATACTTGTTGGTAGGCTATTATTAAGTAGGAGTGTGACAATCCCCATTTCTAAGTGATGGCGGACTGTAACCCACACCTGCCGTGGGTCATGTCTGTCGAACTTGGTCACTCCTCCTCCAGCACCTCCTCCTACTCCTCCCTCCAGCGTTCCTATTCCTCCCACTCCGCTTCCAACTCCTCCAGTGCTGATGGGGTGGGTGTAGCGGGTGTTCCCTCCATTGGTGGTGAAGCTGTGCAGTGAACCAGCGGAGTAAGCCTCTCTCTTCATATCCTTCCTTTTCACAAACTCGTCATACATAGCCTGGTGCTTGCGCTGAATGAGAGAGGTGGGAGGATGGGGGTAGGAGGGGGGCACAATAACAGTAACAGTATTATTTATTGACAGCCAGACTAGTTCATTCACTGTTTTGGTGTCTGCATTATGTAATAGTCTTAAGAACTGTGAGGAGGATACACAGGCAATCCCCTGGTAAAGAAGAGCAACAGACTGCCATTACAGTCAATCTGATGACAAGACAGCTGGCCAACTGTAATTCCCAAAAAGATGCCATAGGACAATTTTTATGTTTACTGGTGCATGCAGGATAAATAGTAATAGGTCATGGTCAGGAATAAATTTGTCAGAGCGTTGTGTTTGTCATTTCATTTAGGCATGAATTTTAAAAAATATAGAAAAATAAAATCACTATTTTGAAAGCATTACCTTAAGATGCGTTACGAAGTTGGACGTGACACTTCGCTTCGCCTGAATCCTGGTGCCACAAGCCTTGCAGTTAGACTCGATCTTGCCATTTTCACCCTCAAACACAATATTAAAGTAATCTAGAATAGACACCTTCGAAATTGACGCCATTGGAGCCTGCAGTTCTTCTGCTCAGAAGTAAAATCAACTTGCGATGAAGGACAATCCGAGTCTGAGGGACGTATCTCACCTCGCCTATAATCATGAGCGCAGGCCAACGTGTTTACTTCTCAATCCCCAAGATCACACATCAAAAAATGTTGCTGCCAGTTGCGTAGACAAAAGAAAATTGAATTTCCAAGCAGGAGTTGCGTCGCTTGCACGTTCGAAATCGGCCACAATCGGGCTACATAAGCTGCTGCGGATGTTTGGAAACATCAATAAGATAATAGTGAGGCTGCATCCGTTGTTTCTGCGCTCCCATCCGTCGTACCTTCGGACGCGACCGAAGTGGAAGCAGAGCGGCGTGTTTCACAGAGCCATACAGACGGGCTATCTCTATTATAATTGGACCAGGAAGTACACACAATAAACGGGAGTTTCGTTTCCTACTATTTCGACTGTTCCCGGTAATGTTCGGCTGGCCCCATCCAAGCTGCTATGCTTCGGTGAGGATCTGTCGGTGGAGGCGCTCGGTCCAGTGTTTTCATTTAATGGTCGGATCTGCAGGAGAGGGAGGAAACAATTTTCCTCTGTGAAACCAGTTTGAGAAGGGTTGAAAATTATAGGGATTGGTTCCCTTGGTTGGGATAGGATTATGAATCCTTCCGTTTACCAGATTAAACATCGGGTTTATTTAGCCCACGGCATGTCTTCAGAAACAGAATACACAGATTGTATAAAAAAATAATTTTAATGGAAAAGGGTCAAACAGGGTCTCTATATAAGAACGTACAATGCTGATTTAAATAGGCCTGAGTAAAGATTCAAATGAACCAGTAGCAATCACAGGAAAAAAATTAATGTCAAATACACATTTATTAGACAGTCAAAACAGCACAGATTCAAACAATCTATATACAATAAATATCCAGTAATTGTTAATTCTGTTAATTCTTCACTCTGACCAACATTTCGGAAAGCAGTTGTTCTGTGACTTGAAATCCAGCAGGGATCACTGTTGGAGAGGGAACATCATAACCCACGGTGACTCCAACCTGAACCAGTCACACTCTATCACCTGAGGCTCCTCTCAGCTTTTCCCCAGTTTTTACTCAGCAGAATCAATTAGTCTGTGACCTTGTCCAACTGAGCTGCAGAGGTTTTCTCCACAAGAGCACATTTCTGTTTCACACTGAGCTTCAGGTCCTCTCTGGTGTTGAGAACTGCACTCTGAAGGGTTGCAATCTCAGCAGAGAGCTCTATCACTGTAACACAACAGGAAAAAGAGAGAAGGGAAGGGGTGAGGGACAGGATTTAGCTCAGCGGGGATTGTTTCAGAGGTTTCATAGTCTATGCATCAATACAATCGCCCGCACATGAAATTGAAGAGTTCAGCTCAATACTGTTAATGAAATATTTAAGTTGCTCTTATTTGGGAGAGTGCTATGCTGGATTTAGGATGTGTTGGGATGTATTCATTTTTTTCTTAGGCAAAATACAACTGGTTTTACAACTGGAATGGTTATCCAATGTTACCTTCCTTTCTTTTTTCATGACAAAGTAATCAGTCCCACACACTTTAAATGAATTTACTTCTCATCAGGACCACACACTGACATTAGCAAGGCAGCAGCCCAGGAAAAAATAAGACTACTCTCACACCTAAGTTATTTTTAAAGAAACAGGCGCCCTTTTGAAAAAATAGCTTCCTATTTTCTTCATTAAATCCTTCCTTTGTTTTCAGTGAATGGGACACTTAAAAATTGTAATCATGACTGCATTCTCTGACAGCACTTTAGGGCAGGCAGGGGTTCAAGCCACCTTTAAACCCTGTTTACTTCATGCACCTGCAATTCATCATTATTATCAAGAGTGAAAAGTAGCTTTATCCTCCATATTGGACCACCATGCCAATTTAATTCTGTCGACAAAGCATAACATTTGCTTTATTCTTCAACTGGATACCTCTAAAATAATAAATTCAAATTTTCATTGCTCTAACCTGTTATAAAAATACAGAGTTAATACATTCTAAAGTGCAATACCACACCTTGCTTGAATGAAGACTGTGCTTGTTTGAGAGATTGTGGCACCAGGATCCCAAACCATTTCAGTGGATCTTGCTGAGGATTTTGGTCACGTTTGATTATTGGAGAGACTTCAGGAGGCTCCATTTTTGTCAAGAGCTTCTCACCGTTTGCTTTGTCAGTCTCCTCTTTTTCTGCCAAGTTGTTTTTTGATTTGATTCTTCTCCTTACACCTGTGAATCATATAATGTAATGAGACAATTCCATTACTTTATGGTAGAAGAAAATAAAACATTTTTGACACCATACTGACCATGATAGACTCACCTTCTTCTTGAGGCCCAATATCTTCTACAGACTGTGCATCTTTTCCAGACTCACTGTTACACTTCTGAGTAACTCTTTCAATACAGAACTCTGCCTCATCATTATCCAGTGTTCTATAACAAAAATCAATGTAATTGAAAAATTAAAACAGTATTTTTGAGAAACGGACAGCCATCCAAGATAAATATGTTAAACTCAAGTTACATTCACGTTCATTCAAGTTGCACACAAATGCACATTTGAGAGTCCAGTGACGCAAAAACCATAGGCAATGGTCTGCAGAGATGTGGAAAAAAGTGATCTGGTGATATGAGTCATCCTTCACCATGTTCCTTAGACACATCTGTCACCCGTCTACATGTGTATGTGTGCAAAGTGATATTTATAAGTCCTCACCTGGCATGTACGCAGACCAGTGGCTCTATCTCACTTGCATACTGAAGAGCAGAGACCTGTTTGTTTCCCATGGAATACCGTGCCTTGGATATGGAAAACCATCCCTGTGTAGAGTGTGAAATGGTGACAGTGGATCTTTATCCATAAGAAATAAAATATTTTAAAAGGAAAAAAATGCTTGAAATGAATACTACCCATATTTGAAAATATATTTGTTGGGCAAACATTTGTTGATGGTTTATATGTTTATTGGTTGGTTTAATGATGGTGTAAACACATTTCTAAGTGTATTCTGAAACACAGGCTGTTTATTCGCAGCATGACCTGGCTGAGCAGTGTCCAAGCAATATATTCTGAGATACTCTATATTCTACCGATACTCTCTGCTGGTGCCACGCTTGCTAAAACGTAATCACAAGTATAATCTACATTGGTTATCTTGATAATCTGCGTTTTTCAGTCCCACCTGCTCTATGAGAGAGTTGAGAGTGGCTCGTTTCTCCTCCAGTAACTCCAGTTGATCCATGAAATGAAGCAGCTTTTCGTCCAGCTGCAGAGACGACTCTTCCAACTCCGACAGACCCATTCCAACTTTGATTAAGTATCTTTTGCTACACCTAAAATGTTCAGTCCGTAAATGTAGTTGAGGTTTACCGTTTGATCGACTACTTCCGTTTAATATCATGTGACATAACTACGTCACGTGGTACTTACGTCACAGTGAATCGATTCGCAGTGAAGCCTGTACTCCCATGAGTGCAGCCACAAAAGTACAGGTTTAACAAATATTTTATCACTATAAGGTAAAAAATATGCTTTACTCCAAGCCACAATTCACAAAGCAGAAAACACGTGTGTCAACTATATCTTTGACAACGATAGTGCAAAACCAGTACTGCATTCATTTTGACATTAAACACGTTTAGATCTTTAAATTGCTTGCACCTGTCATGCTGTGGATTGCCCCCCTCCCAAAGAATGCATCCCCTCCCCGATTAATCCCTAATAATTTAGATGAGTCACAGTACTTATTCTGGTAATACTTGAATGTGGAACGCCAACATCATTTGCTGATGTAGTCAACCACACTTTGACTAGACATGGGACAGAATTTGCCGCGTCTAGGTTGCAGCGCGTTGCCGAATACTTTTGCATAGCATTGTCGCATAAAATACTAGCAGGGGGCATTCCATGGCACGACGCTGGTTGTTATTATATTTACTGGAATGTGTTCTGAGGGCACATTCCCTAACCCTAACACTAACCCTGACCTTAATCCTAAACGATGCGATGCTGCCCTCAGAACACATTCCAAAATGTTTCCCTCAGAACACATTCCAATAAATATAATCCCTGTTTCATGGCACGACACTCCTCAACATGCCCAAACTTCCAATAACGCGTAAACGTTACATCAAAACGGAAAAGAATCAGTTCCCATACCGGGAGTCGAACCCGGGCCGCCTGGGTGAAAACCAGGAATCCTAACCGCTAGACCATATGGGACTGTAACATTAAGCATTAAAGACTATCTTTTTAAATGGAATTCAACTTCTCTGTCGCCTACATTATTTCATATACTATGTCTATCGCAGCAGTGGAATAGTCTTATTGATGCTAACATTAGCTACATATGCTATGTTGGCTAGCTAGGCAGATTGGCAGTTGAGTTGCCTTCTACACAAAACATAGCTAACGTTTGATAACTTTACTCTCAACAAGTTTGTCATTAACGTTAACATTGCCGCTAACGCCAGCATAAATGGTAACTACATATAACCAGGGGTTAATATAACAGCAGCTCAGTTGTTTTCCACAGAAAAAGAAGATATTCTCAACAGGTTAGTGTATTAGCGTCAACACAGATGCGACACCGTTGACGCTAGGTAACAGTGACGTTAGCTAGAAATGCTGGCCAGTGGCTAGCATACTCGCAGCTGCCTTTCTTTCCACAAAAATAACGTTACTTCAGACATAACTAACGTTAGTTAATCTTGCCGGTGTAAGTTTCCTGCTGCCATGTGTCTGTAGCGCGTCGGTTTAACTATGTATCAGTCTTATTTCTATGTTACCTAAAACCTGACCTGAGATGTCAAAACTGTAAAATGTTCATTCATCAGCACAGTTTCATAGAGCCCTACGGAACGCTTGTTGTACATGACTCCCAGTAGCTCGCCGTGATCGTATAGTGGTTAGTACTCTGCGTTGTGGCCGCAGCAACCCCGGTTCGAATCCGGGTCACGGCAGGGATTAACACCCCTGGCACGGCTTGGGAGGCTCTGTTTTGTATTTTCCTCTACGCTTGATTTCATCCGATGTATGTTGGTTCTTGATGTAAAAAGCGAAATAAATAATCCTTACGTACAGGCTATGTCGACCTGAAATAAAACATGGCACCTGGGCTTAGTAGTGTACTTTGTTTTATTTTCATTTTAAATGGCCTATTCATTTATTTCTGCTTTTATTTTCAAATTGGAGTTTAAGTTTAAGTGAGTCAACTGGAGTCCTAAGTCGCTACTGATGGGTCTGACTTTTCACAGGAACGCACAAGAACACAAATGGGAAATAATCTTGACTTTGACTTGTGCTGTTACTAATTTATGTGGCTTTTACTCGGTTTCTAAAAGTGCCAACTTATGGTTTTCGTTTTAGTTTAGGCAGCTATAAAGGTCCATGTGTGCTTTGACATTGGAAGTTTCCCATTAAGCTGGACTTTAAGCATGCAACACCAGAGGGCTCGTTTTTATTTACCTGCCAAAATAAATTGACCACGAAAGACGTGTAAGTACAGGCTAACAATATGTGAACAAGAAAAATAGTCCCTGAAGTCCCGACAGGTGATATTTTTTCTTGTGCGCACAAGTTAATTATCTTGTGGGAACAAGTTATTGTCTTGTGCGCACAAAATTTTAAAAAATCATCTTTCGGGACTTCAGATGCTCCATAGTTTTCCGGTTTCAATGCTCTAATCTTTCTGGCACAGAAACAAATTCATAATCTACCTCCACATTCCCATTTCACCGTCAAAGCCGGCCGTCCAATGAATCAGAAAACAGGGCGGTCATTGGTGTGAGAAATACATTTTCATTGGCGACTTCCGCTGACAACATCCATGTTCCGAGATGAAAAACCAATCAACGAGGCGGCAGATCGCATGTGTCATTATCACCATGCATAAAGCTGTCTGATTGGTCTCTGTAATCACAAATAACCGCCCCTTACTAAACTGAGTTCCGTTTTGCATTTTACCTGTATTCATGTGATTTTTTATCAACACTAGTGAGACAGCAGTCGGCCCTTAGGCCTCTCATATATTTATTATACCTGGTATCATCTGTACCTTTTTTTCAACGCTGTTTAGCTAGACACTTCATAGCAGCATTAAAGGTAAGAAAAAAAGACACTGCAAAATGCATCTATGACTTAGTGAACTGCAAATGAAATCCATCTAGTAGACTGTTTATTTAATTTGCAAATTTGTGGTCAGTGATTCACCTTTCACAGACAAACTCTGAGTGCAATGCAATTAAGGACTGTGCAGGGTATCTTGACACTTCTATGAATTTATGCATAGTGTCTCAAAGATCAGTCACATTGTTAATCATATTTAGCTCCAGTGTGGAAGTTTTTAATTGCTTTTCTTTCCCTAACAGATGATGGAGGCCACTTCAAGGGCAGGGGTTGTTCACCCTTATTGGCCACGTAATCTTTCCATCCCTAGTTATGTGGCCAATAACCGGTCTATGTCAGAGATCCTGGTGTTTTTGTTCTCTGTGTCTGGTGTGTTTCTGCTGGTGACCTGGCTGATCACTGGCAGGCTGGGGACTTGGAGGCGTCTGGCTGTGTGCTGGTTTGCTGTCTGTGGTTTCATACATAGCGTCATCGAAGGCTGGTTCTCACTGTATTACCATGTCATTCCAGGGGACCAGAGCTTCCTGTCACAGCTCTGTGAGTAGCAAGAGAAACAGTTTTAAAAGTGTCTAACCATTGTTAAGGGTGATGTTGCTGGCAGTGCATGGTGTGCTTATAAATTGCTCTTTCTTTACCCTCAGGGAAAGAATATTCCAAAGGAGACAGCCGATATGTAATGTAAGTTGACCTTTTCACAGAAATCCAAAGCTAGAATAAAGTAGTACTTTGATGGTAGATGGACAAAGCTGTGATTTATTGTACCCTGCTCCTTTTTTTCTATCTAGAGCAGATAACTTTACTGTCTGTATGGAGACTGTGACTGCATGGATTTGGGGACCATTTAGCTTTTGGGTTGTGTTTGCCTTTCTAACCAACAAGCCCTACAGATTTGTGCTGCAGCTCATCATTTCATTAGGTAAGAGGATGCAATTACTTACAAAATCTGTCACAACCACTGTCAAACTGTACTCGTATGCAGTATAAACATTAGTATCAACACTTATTTCTGTCAGTAATCTGTTGTTCTAGATAATATCCACACCTATTCTTTAGGGGTCCAGTTTCATTAAAGCATCTTAGATTGTCCTTATCTGTTAGCTTATTTTGAAACAATGAGAAAAAGCAGGCCTACATCAAAAAAAAAAAAAAAAAAAAAAAAAGGAAAAAATATCGCAGCCTGTAGATTGCTGTATCTCACCTATATTTTAATGCGTAATCTGATTCCAGGTCAGCTGTATGGAGCAGTGCTTTACTTCTACACAGAGCACAGAGATGGCTATGCTCACAGTGAGCTAGGACATCCCATCTACTTCTGGTTCTATTTTGTGTTCATGAACGTGCTGTGGATCGTCATCCCCCTGCTGCTCATTGTGGATTCATGGAAACAGTTGTCAGCAGCTCAGACACACACGGATGCCAGGAGGGCACAGAAATCTAAGAGGAACTGAGCAGCAGTAGGAGAGAACTGACTGTGGGGTATTAGGCAACTGACAACAGGAGGTACAAGGGAAAACGTGAAGTCATACATTTTGTACTTTTGAACAATTCTGTGAGTTCACAAACAAAATTTTGATGCAAAGCAATATTCTTTCTGTTATCACAGGTTTGGATATAAACTTTATCTAAAAGAGGCAATTAACATTGTAGCCTGTTGTGTCATGTGCCTTTTGAAAAGTCAAAACCCAAGAACTGTCAGAGTTTGTGGATCTTATTTTGGAAGAGTCACTGACTGTCCTGGGTGGAGGTGGAGGGCGT
>OMKZ01034132.1:0-12988 GCA_900302535.1 Neoniphon sammara | reverse complement strand
CCTCCATCCCACCCCCAGCCGGTAATCACCCTAGAGGGAAGTGTGGCATGTACATTCTCCCGGGAAGGCATCAATACAGTCACGGTGCAGGTGTCTGCAGGGAACACTATTCTGCAGGACAGAAAAACCATCGCTGTCCATGGTGAGCCAACTCTTGTGACTCCTCCTCCGTTGGGATTTTGTTGCTCTGTAAACACGGTGACAAGATATGTCACAAGGATCCACTTAATGAGAGAGATAGATAAGTGAATACTATCAGGATGAGGAGATTTCAGCCCACAACTTGAATAGAAAGTCTGAACTCTGAATTTAATGATAGATGGAAAATAAAATCATACCATACAGCTTTCCTTTTCTTTTTCTTTTTTTTTTACCCCCAGAATATTTCAGATCTCATCTGCTCGCCTTTTCATCAAATCTGGACGACTACAACCCCGATGTGGCAGAGTGGAGGCTGGACGTGAGCCGAGTTATCAAGAACTCTCTGATCCAGGTAACTCACTGCTCAGGTCTTTCATGGAACATCCGCCGCTCCGTTCCTTTGCCTCGGTAAATACTGTCAGCGGTTGACTGGACCTCTGAGAGTCTTTGAACAGGGCGAGACCCCCGGTGCTTTGAGACGTGAATGTGGCTTTTATGATGATAAATGACAAGGCAGGAGAAAGAGGGGAAAACAGAAGTAAAACATACTGATTGTCCATGAGTGTGTAAGTTGTAGATGTGTGTGGAAAAATATTCTGTACTGAACTGAAGGGAAGAAGCTTTAACCAAGAGCTTTGTGACCTGCTGTCAGTATAAAGGGCCAAATAAGCAGCCGGTATCTGCAAATCGCTTCACCTCCTGTGTGCACGGCAATAAATTTCTCCGCTTCTCTAAAAGGAGAGAAGTGAAATTCACTTTCGATGAGCAGAGACTTTCCTGCGACTTTCTTCCAACGCAGCAACACTTGAAAGTTGAGCTAATCTCAACCCTAGCGAAACCCGCTGCTTGCCACGCGCCTCATTGAAAATGAATGACACACAGGCAAATTTGCATACCGTGTATTCTGCCCTTAAGACATGCATCAAGCCCACGCATGATACGTGATGTACATATTTTGCCTGGTTTTTATAGTGTATCACCTGTACTCATTTTTATGTTGAACAAAAGCTAATGCTGGATAAAATTTTACATCAGCCCATTTAAACAGAACCTGATCATCTTTAATTTACTTCAGAGAAATGTCCATAAAGATAGTAGGAACTCTGACTCTGGCTCCACCCTGTTTTCAGGCTTTTTGATCCCTCGAAATCAAAAATAATGCCAAAAACACACTCATCTCCTCAGTCTTCTGTGAAGTCCAGCATGTCCATTTTGTTGTTACTGATGTCACTTCTCGATGACAAGTTTCAGATCAAAAGAGAAGAGTTTAAGACATGAATAAAATCAATACAACAAATACTGGAACAAGAACCAGAGGTCGTTGGAAATATCAATGAAGACATTAATTAAATCACATGCTTTCCATTTGTATGTGCCTTAGATCTGTTTTCTTGTACCTTCCAAGAGCTTGGAAATAGGATAGATGGATGTATATTTAATAGAGATGGGACTATGTGACCAAATTTATCACAGCTTCTGGCAATACTCAGTATTGTGAAAATGTTAATTACTAATACCATTGAAATCGTTTCCTCATATTTTGTCTTGAAATTGACAATTTAAATTATCAGCACTATGAAATGTTGGCATTAAAATAGTAACACAACCAATGCCATATGTTGTAACACAGCACAAGCCTATCAAATGCATTATGGATGATTAGACCCGTGGCCATAAGACCCGTGGCCATGCATCGTGTGCAAATGGCAGATAAGAGAAAAGAGCAACCAAAATGACATTTTCTGCAAGGTTCTTTAGTGGAGATTTAAAGGAGCACAGCCATATATGAACAAATCAAATGTACATTGGGCATATAAGAGCAACACAACAGCAGGATTAGTTAAGTAGACTTGACTGGGTGCTCCTAGACAATATGTGCTGCAAAAACCATGAGTTTTTAAAAATGCACTAATCCAAAACAATTATGGTGCTGTTATGATACAATTATGGTATAATTATGGATTAAAATTTTAAACAGTGTAACTTTTTCATATTTTATCAGTGTTTATAGTAAAACTGGTAGTTCTTCCATCTCTAATGTGATCTAAATCCATGTGCATGATGCTGTTATAAAATGCCAGGTGACACATTCACACCCACACTAAAACTAAAGCTGAGCTCCTTCTCTCTCCTTCCCCCTCCCTCTTGTTCCCCACCAGGCCACAAGGGTGAGAGAGGATCAGCTCCTGGTCACCGTCCTCCCAGGATTACCCACAGCTGCGGAGTTTTTCCTTTTGCCTGACAAACAGTTAACTGAGGGGAAACCAGAGAAGAGCGCTGCTCATTTAGACCAGGTGAGAACACTGCAGAAAACATCTCCTGCTCTGTCTGCCACAGCATGTGTACAACAAAGCCATTCAGACTTTTTTTCCCAACACCTTGACAGTATTTGTGTGGGTGGATAAGATTTCACCTTGATTTTCTCACTCCGATGTCACAACAAGTGCCGCGCCTCAACGTCGTTTCAGGCTTGGTGCATCATGTGACTGATTGGTGGGTGGTTTTATTTTGGTGTATGTGCATGTCATGGGTCACTCATATTTCATTTTTTGTAGGTGTGGCATGTCCGGTAATTACTCCCCATGAAATAATCCGAGGCTTGAGTTCCTCTTTCCTCCAGCAGATGTCAATGTTGGTCCACTGAAGCATGTCCGGCGTTGTGCAGGAGTCTAATTCTAGAATACGCCTGAGGAATCTCTACAATAGACTCATCAATAAGCCTGACAAGTATTCACAAGTCATCAAAGGGAATGACTTTTAAACTCCCTCAAGTCACATCCTGTGGGTGTGGGGGTGTGTGTGTATGTGGGGGGGTGCGGGGCCTCTCTCTCCAAGGAGCCCAAAAAGCCAGACAAAGAGATAGTCATGGCTGATCAGTCCAATAAATCACTGACGTATCAAGATGGACTGAATTAGCTCTGAGCCCCGCATAATAGATAATGACTGATAATAATGTAAGATCTGCTCTCCGTGGGAAGCGTTCTACAGGCATGTCTAGAAAAGGGAACCGGGGAGGAAATCAATTTGGCTTCCCTTCCCCTCCCCTCTCACACCTGGTTGATTGCTTGGAAAGATCCTTTCCTATACAAGCCAGTAATAAATCTTCATTCAAGGCTGGCATCTTGAAAGTGTAGTGCGTGGACTGCTTATTAGAATGTATAATAGATTTACTGACCCTGGTACACAGTAGGAAAAAGTAATTATTCATTGCATAGTCTAAATTTAAACTGCTAAGGAATATAAAGGGAGGATGAAGGACTACAGAAATTACTCATATCACAATTAATTTGGCAAATGAGGCAGATAAGATAAATGGAGCCTCTGCATGGGAAGAAAAAAAATGAGATCTGGAGAGAGAAAATGGAGGAATTTGTTTAGCCAGTGTCTTCTCTATGCAACTCTGCTTTGTCTTTGCATGCTTTATGATATCCTAATATTCAAAAAGAAATCGTATCTCATTTTAAGATGCAGTATCAAAATCAGGGCCTGAGGGTCCACATTTACAATAGCCTGAATAGGGCCGTTTTTGTGGGGGAACAGATTATGACTGAATGAGATTGGACTCTATAATATTCCTTTGGGTCAGGGTAACCTGCCTGATTTATGTCAAAGCAAAGAGAGCAAAAAGAACAGGAGGTCACTTTGCACTCTGAATAGCAGGGATCAAGCAAGGTTTCATCTGCATGGTTGCAGAAAGGTCCCAAACACAAAGGCTTTTAGATAAACAGTTCACCTCACATGGGGTTGTTGGTGGAGAAGCACAATATCAATCGAGGTTGCTTTGGGTCACGGCTGCTTACTGTGGCAATCACTCACAAACTGATTAAGCATGCGTTTAATCAAGAAAACACTAGGAAGCGCCATCAAGGGCAGGAGACGTTTGGACTCGATTATTTTTCACTTTGACATAACAAAATGGATGATTGCATGCAAAAATTGAAGTTAACAAACATGAGTCAAAAGCAAGGAGAGATTGGATTAGCAATAACCTTTGTCAGGTACATTTGTTTTTGGTTTTTTTTGTGCAAGATGACAGGAAGGTAAAAGCTCTTCATGTGCTGTCTCATCCTTGCAGCTCTCTGAGGTTTTGCTCAGTGCCTTGAATCAAAACCTCGTCCGGTTTACATTGCGGCCCGGGGTCCAGGTCACAGTGTATGCCGCACACCTATCAGCAGGTAAAGCCCGACGCCTTTACAAATAACAGCTGCCTGTGTTTGTTTAGAGCTGACTAGGAGGGCCTAAGTGGGACGTAACATAAAGCATGCGGAAAGTTTGAAGGCTAGATACAGTGGATAGTCAGGTACTTTTTTTATTTTTCTTGCCCCATCAACTAACAACCCCAACCCTGTGTGTGATTGGCTCCCACCATGTAGCTACACAGAGACATTCAGAGAATGAGCATCGTTACAAGTATGTGTGCCTCTTCCTATTGGGGATGCTGCTACTGTCCTAAGGGGCTTATAAGATAAAGAGTAAGAGAAGTCAATACTACTGTATATTCATATTCATAGGCGTCAATTTTTTCTTGTAGAGCGCTCAGTGCATGATTTAGCTGGGTGGAAATACAGGCCGTGTTTGATTTATGCTTTGTGACTCTTTGTGTCTCCCCGTCTCCGCAGCGCCGCTCGTGGACACCAGCGAGAACCACAGCGGCTCGGCCATGCTCATGCTGCTGTCGGTAGTGGTTGTGGGTTTAGCTGTATTTGTCATCTACAAATTCAAAAGGTAAAGTATTTATGACATGTCAAGTCTATATAACCATCATATTGTACCTGATACGGAGGCGGTGAAACGTGTCTAACTATTTGGGAGAGCTCCCTGACAGCTTGGTAAACAAAGCCGCCAGCAAGGCTACAGAGAGGGTTGATCGCTGTCTGTCAAACGTCTGCGCCGAAACCCGGAGCTTCTCAGCGGAGGATTGGGTTTTCTCACACTTTCCTGCAAGAACCGCGTTGAAATTCTTTTGTCGGTTCGTTCTTTGCAAAAGAAATGTCAGTCAGCCTTCAGCCACTATCAATATTAAGCCCTCTGAGCATGGGCGGTTGACCTTTCTGAAATGTTAAATTATTTCACCTCACCGAGGTGCAGTTCAAAGAGAAAAGGGCACTAATGGCCATCAAGATCTAGACAAGCAGCGAGATAATAAAACTTCAGCCTTGCTTCTTGTTGCACTGCAGAGTTCTGTGAATCTTGATTTAAATGCAAATTTGCTCACAAATATTGTCAAAAGGCATAGAAGCAAAGTAATTAAATAAACAAGGAATATTGCCTGGTTCCAGATGCAAATAATTGGATGGTTATACGTAGCATACCAATCCTCTGGGCCTCAGGCGGTGTCCTTGCTTTCTCTTTTATAGTTAGGCTGCTATCTTTATCCCTTGCCTCATTGTAAATCTTTCCTCAAGGAAGATCCCAGGCCTCAACGTCTATGCGCAGATGCAGAACGAAAAAGAACAAGAAATGATCAGTCCAGTAAGTCCAACGGAGAGCACGCCCAACTCACAACGGGACTTGGTGACTTCTTTGGAGATTCTGGACACGGAGTTAAACACGCGGCCCATCGGTACCTGTTCACCTCCATTTGGCTTTTACCTCCTGGGCTCCATTGCTTTTCATGCTTCATGCCATTGTTTTCATGTGCTTGTTTTCATGAGACTCATCCTGTGTTTCTCATTCTGTGTTTCTCAGAAGTGCAGTGGGTTCAGGCCAATTAAGCACGAGGGCTAATTATGAGCGAACGCTAAAGCAAAATGAGTATGATGGCTATTTTGGAAACTACTGTTGCTTTCCTGTCGTAACTGTAACCCAGTGTTCTCTCCGATGCCGTCTCTCCTTTTAACATACCTTCATTAACACACCGGCCTCTGCATGTTTGTTCCTACATTAGCTGTAGCACGTTAATTACATCCGGTTTAATGTAGCATCTGTTCTACCCAACTGTTCTGCACTTTCACGACCTTGGAATTATGAGGTTCCTTGAAAAGTTTTATTGAAGTTAAATATAGAAACAAATGAAGGTAATCAAGTTAGATCAAAACCTACTCAGTATTTGTTTCTGTCCTCTATTACTTCATGTTAGTACAGGAGCTGAATCTTTTATCTGTTGACTTAAATATGTTAATGTCATGTGTCTGCTTTCATCTTCTATTTGTTTTAATTAAAATATACTGCCCTATTAAATGACTCCTTTGCATGGCTGTTGAATACAGTAAGAATTTGTTTTTAGTTGACCTAAGGCTTAAATAATCACATTTTTTTTTCCACATTAGCAAAATGTCCTCTGATGGCTATTTCTTTCTCTTTTTCCCCTCAGGATGTATGAAACCTCACGTACATGTGAAATTCT
Organism: Neoniphon sammara; assembly: GCA_900302535.1. NCBI lineage: Eukaryota > Metazoa > Chordata > Actinopteri > Holocentriformes > Holocentridae > Neoniphon > Neoniphon sammara. The sequence continues at coordinate 6,501 of OMKZ01034132.1, read as the reverse complement.
CAACAGAGCTCCCCACATACATTGTCTAAACTCTGGATTGGATTAGCAGTCCAGCTGTGTCATTGATTTTTTTACCATTTGGGACCCAATGGTTTTGAGCTTTATACCTGTGCATGTTGGACCTTGCTGACACATACTGTGCTCTGTGAAAACCAGAAGAAACTGTGTACAGGTTTTTCTTTTTCGTTTCTCTTTTTCTTTTCTTTTCTTTTCTCTTTTTTTTCATATACATCCAATAAATTAAACATTTTGGATTACATTTATTTATGCAAGTCAAATACATAATCTAGAAGGAAAGCGAGCATGAACTAGGGAGGGAAAAAAATGTAATAAGCAACATTGTTTTGGTTTTGCTTATATATCTGAGATTGGTTTGCTGTTCTATGATGCTAACAGCAGTAGTGTATTATTTATTCATAAGAATATACTTTTATGAAGTATGTTATTGAAATGAAATACACATTTATTTTGTAAAACATGAATGTCTATGTTAGAAATTTGTGTATTTTAATAACAAATGTCATACTAAACAGAAATACTGTTATAAAATATCGATAGTATACTTTGCTTTTGGTCCGTTGTCTCTCAGAAAGCTGATTATGGCACAATACACATTTTCTACTGAAATGTTTTCTTTTATTCAACTTATAATTTCATAACTGAAACAGATACAGGGTTTGTTTTTTTCTTAATTCCTTTACATTTTGCTGTTAATCTATCGCTTCTAGTACTATTTAATGAATACATACCAGTTTGTAAAATGTTTTGTGCTTCAGCGTGATAAACCACTTCATGTCTACGGTGCTACACTGTACCTTAGGACTGCAAGTGAGCCCCAGATATCAACAGACAGTACACACAGAAGACATTGGGAGGACTGTGGCAGAGAGCAAAACAGTCCAAAAGTCTTTCTCAGCCACGCCCCAATCACAGCCAACATCCCAACCCAAGGCAATTTATCCAGGCCCAAATTTTAGATGACAGCTGGAATGAGATACAGCTACTTTGTGGGAGGATCCAAAGAGCATGGCAGTGAGAAAGAGAGAGAGAGAGATGGAGGTTAAGAGAGATGGAACAGTGCTTTTTGGGGACGTGACGCATTAGGGTGTTCCACTGGATAGAATAAGAGAGGTTGACTTCTTGAATACTTAATGCAGCCAGTCAAGCTCAAGGCTGGCTAAGGTTGGCGACACATTTAGGCTAATGTCCTGACCAGCTCTCTGGTAGCGCCCATCTTTATCCAAATTCATTATTATGCTCTGTAGGAGCAGGAGAAACAGAGCGCGGATGCTACCGGGCTACATGGATGGTTACCTTGTTCAGAGGACTGTCAAGCCCGGTGGTATTTTGCAAAATCTGACATATGTAAATGCTTGACTGACGACTCAAATCTTCTGAAGGAACTTTTTATTTATTTATTTATTTTCCCTTTGTTACTTTTTGGAGATGTGATGATGCATATGAAGTGGGATTGCTTCATCTTTGGATGATCTTTTCTGCCATTGCTCAGCCATCGCTGCAGGTGACTGTGTGTGTGTGTGTGTGTGTGTGTACACATACACACACACACACACACACACACACATATCAGAATGTAGTCCAGGACAGTATGGCCTGTTACAGATTCACTGATCGATTAATTGACCTTTTCCTGTATAAGTTGTAACAAACAGCTGTTGAAAAGCAAACATGTATATTTTAAAGCTGCATGCCAAGATAATTTTTAAGAATGAATCTGCTTCCATCTTCCATCTTCCTTGTACCTGTGTTGTATCATCTAAAATCGCAGGGCAGTAGCTCCACCTTGCTGTCAGTTGATTTCTACTGTCCAATAGCATGGAAAGGGTAATTTCTCATATAAAGATGGTTGGATTTTTGTGTATCAACAGCATCAGTGAAATGTCTGGGGAAACTTAGCAATACAACCATAATTTGACTCCCTGTAATTAATAATATCCAAAGGGAATTTAAAGGATATAGGTTTCTTGTGTATGTTTGACACCTGCAAGGATGTAAACCTCTATTTGGAGAGAGAATTGAATCCAGGTTTCGGGCGTGATTCAGCAAGCGAGTTCCCACCTATTTTTGCCTCGCTCACATCTTAACAGCTTGGGGTAAACATAGCCTGTAACCACAGATCAAGGGTCAGAGAAAAGCGTGGCGCTAATCCTAACCTTAACTCTAGGGGACGTGAAATGACTTCGGCCAGACAAGATCAAGAGGTCAGAAAGAGCTTCTTCATAATAAACGCACCTTCTGCCTTTGAGTTTTTGCGGCAAGGCGACAGGGAGGAGGACCGGGTGAAATTTCTGTAAGAGTCTGCCAGCAAGAGGGATCTTTGGCCTCCTGGTTGGGACGTGCTGTGACGTGACAGCACCCAAGGGAGCAGCTTTGAGCCCCACTCTCTCTTCCTCTCTCTCTTTCTCTTGATCTCCCCCCTCCCCGTAGAGTTAGCGAGATTATTTTTGTAGAGAAATGTTAATAATAATTACAAAAAAAGAGTTTTAATACTGTACAGCTTTTGTATAAGAACAGACGGTAAGGTGTTACAATGTTTTTTGTTTGACCTCAACTGTGCTGTGTGTAATTGTTTTATGCATTTACAATCATATTTATTAAATGGAAAGAAGTCTGTTAACTGTGTTTTCATTTTCTTACAATATTTGTAAAGAAATACTATGTATTTGCGGAAGTAGTATTCAACCTATAAAGAAAACCAACCAATCAGGTGTTTGTACTTTCTTTTACACACACTTTAACAGACATTGAGACACAGATAAATGACTATGATTCCTTCGGATAAATAATCAAAGAAAGGCTCAGAATGATGTAACCATTGCTCAGTCAGACACAAATCCTTATTACCGTCTTGTATAGATTGTCTCCCCATGGTTTTGAAATGATTACCTCCACCGCTCCGCCTGTTCGCTCATCACATGGGAACATCTGCAGAGACAGACGTTATGATGAGCAGAAATGGAAAACAGCAAATTGCAATGACTTTATTGACAACTTTGTAGACTACTTGTTCCTGTTGTCCTAATGAAATATTTTTTTTAAGCACTCCCACTTATTTTTACACAAAAGAGTCAATGACATATTTCATTTACAGCATTTTTCTTCATTTTAGATATGCCCACAGACTGCCCATATTTATCATTAACTTTGCTGATATGAGTTAGGACAAGGGGCGATCCACTAAAAGGTTGATAAGGACACATCCATTTATGGTGGTTGGCTGCACTAAAATGGCTAATCTTTTTTTGGTGCAGTAACTTTGGAAACTGACAAAAAAAAATAAATCTTTAAATCTAGCACTGAAGCACTTTTAATGAGCCATTCAGTTATTTTTACCCAAATTTTCCCAGACAAGCACTTGGGTAAAACTTAACTGATGTAACAGTAATTTAGACGTGGGTAAAACATTTCAGCACTTTTATTCCACCTCTGATGATAAGTGGAGTTTAGACCAGTTTGTCAAAGTAGGTCCAAAGACGGGATACTCTCATAAATAGGGATGAGAGACCAAATGGAGTCATTAAAGATGAAGATGTTAATTTCAGCATGGCTGTAACCTGAGCAAGGTTCAGCCCAGAGTATAATGATGATGTTTAAGTGAGTGATACTGCATTAAGGATAGAGGTAATTATAGCAAAGTTTTACACATATTTATGCAGTGCCTTAATGAGGATGGTGAGGACAATGGCAAAATTAACATCTGTAGATAGATAGATAGATAGATAGATAGATAGAAATGCTTCATCTGAATAATGATGGCTGTGATACTAGTAGGCGAAATCGGGAAGCAGTCATCGTTATTCAGATGAGGTAGATATCCAAAGGCGAGTGTTGTCCTTAACAAAGGGATCAGAGGGAGGAGAGACCACAGGGCAGTGTCATTACTGATGCGTTGTGATGCTGCTGCAGATGATGAGAGGAGAGGGGGGCCGGGGCACAGCGGTCATGGGGGGGTGGTGTTAGTGGTGGTGGTGGAGAGGTTGCTTGGGGGACTCTTTAATCGTTCTCAGTCAGACGATGCTCGGATGCCCGGGGGAGATGGGAGATTACCCAGAGATCAATGCCGACGGGGGCCGGCTCTGCTGACATCTCAAGGTAGTGCACTGCATCGCTCCCACGGGACTCGGCTGCCAATACAGGCCGGCATTACTGCGGATTTAGTGTGAAGGAGACTCCGAGAGAAAAGAGGAGCACTTTTGGTGGAAGTAAATAGCAGGGGGATTACAGAATATGTTACGGTGTTTAACAGGGGTGTGACTCGTGCCAGAGCTTAGCTGTCCCTTAAAGCTGCACCAGGCAGGGTTTTGATGCAAAAATGCACTCATTATGTTATCAGCCTAACAGAGAGGAGTGACCTACTCCCTCCTCTAAATGAAACTCTGTATCCTGCATTTGACTGTGCTCGGACGTTGGAAAGTTCCTGGTCCGTACTTACATCACCATAAAGGATAGGTTTGGTATTTTTGGCATAAATAAATGTTTACAAGAAGAACCTCTCAGTTTTCCTCCACTGGGAAGGAAAAGAGCATTGATTTTTCCTGAGTTGACTCTGTGAACACCATTGTGTGAAAATTTACAAGATGGAAATTCTGGATTCTGAGTGCAAGTGAATGCAGCATTAGCTACTCAGCAGCAGAATGGCGTGGATGTGTTCAAGGCAAAGCATTATCACAATGCTAAATAAAATGTGTTGCATAGTGTGCAATTATTTTTTGGGTGGACAATTTCAAGATGTATTTGACTGTATTGTGAGTGTCCCATTCTCAAGAAGGACATTTCTAAAGGATTTTGAGTCTTAAAGCGAGTGCCCTCTTGGACTTTGTTGAAGGCTAGCAAGAAGCTGCAGCAGAGTAGTAAGTTTCTTGTCACTAAAGCCAGACAGCCTACAAATCAAACCTGCAGCAAAGTTGTTAAAGGCCATTTTCATAACACATATACCTACAAACATAAAGTAAAAACTGATGCGAAGAGAATTCTGCTCAGATTTTGTTGTGTGTGCCGCCATGCAGATGTACTGAAAGCCAAAAGGGTCATAATTCATCTGATTTTGACCGTCATATCATGTTTTAACATCTCCATAACTTACTGGATGGCGTCCATAAATGCTGTAGTACTCATCAGTTGGCATTTTTGAATGGCGGTCGGTGTGTTATGTTAAAACATGATATGACAGCCAAAAACAGACGAATTATGACCCTTTCGACTCTCCATACACTCGTCACTTCATTGATCTTGCCTGAGTTTCTGGCTTTGAATTCTAATTTGCACGGAAGTTCTATTGGGCATTTCTAAGCAGGTGATATTTGTTTCTCGTCTTCCAAGTACAATCAAATGCAAAGGTAGATCTGCCTTGTTTCCCCAAGTTAATGAGGTGTCAGGTACTGTGTGGCACAAAATCTTTTCATGACACAGGAAGTGACGGATTTCCTGAGGAGCAGCAAGTGAACGTTTTATCCATAGAAAGCTTGATTGATCAATGATGGCTGAAGTGTCTCCACCTCCACCTGCCACCAAGAAGGAGAAACTGAAGCCTGAGGAGTTTCCTGATGCCACATTCCTTGATGTCAGGGTGAAACAAAAATGTCCTTCAAATGTTTAACAGTTCAGGCAGTAATCTCTTGTTGCCTCTTGGCCAAACCGCAAAGCTGCCAACTGCTTTAACCTCACTCTACATAATGTGTAATTGTGTTCCCTAGTACATGTCTGAGCACCTGCTATTTTGGCTGCACTTTTATTAATAAAATAAATAATCCGCCCACTGCTCTCTGGTTGCTATGACTCTATGTTTATTGCACCAATGTTGCTGCTACAATGCCTAAAGAAAAATATTATGCATTTTTAAATTGCATACTCCAGTTTGTTTTTTTCTTTCTTGAGAAGGATCAGACCAGGGCCAAATAATATTCACAAGTAATTCTTTTGCCACAGAGGATAATACATCAAGTTCTAAGAGGTTTAAACAGTTTGGAAGTCAATTCTCTATCTTATTCTGTCTAATTGACATTATCTGAACTGTCAAGGTGCAGTAAACTCTTCCATGTAGACACCTTGAGAAGTATATTGAGGTATCATTTGGCTCATGTCTAGCAGGAGTAGGTCACATGCTGAGCTTTTCCCATCACTGTTGAACCATTCAAAACCACGGTTAAGCCACAGTGAGAGCGAGACCAATTACTCCCCTCTGAAACCTCGCAAAGAATAGCCGTAACCTAGATTTTTTTTTCTGATTGATCATGCTGGCTGACTTCATCTCCTGTTATAATGAACACTGAACCCGTTTCATTCCCCAACACGCCGCTCAGACCACCACTGATAATGTCAACTTCAATAGCCCATGACGTCATGTTCAATTAAAACCCAGGCTTAATGATGAGGACTCCAGCTCTGCAGGAAATAGACCTAATTGCTCGGAGAGGGAAAACTCAGAGGGAAGGGCAGGAGGAGGACAGTCTGTTGCTTTTGCTAAGGGATGTGTGTGTGTGT